>JAULCD010594780.1:0-13279 GCA_032361085.1 Calliostoma canaliculatum
GCACGGCGATGTTGTCTACTCACCTCCTGAAGTAGTGTGTGGATGTTGATGACGGGGTACGCCAGCACGGCGATGTTATCCAGCCAGTGTTCCGTGTGGAACATCTCCAGTTCGTCGTCCTGCATCACCACCAGCCACTCGGACGTCGACCTCAGATCAGTCTGGCGCTGGTTACCCAAGTCAAACAGAGCTGCCTGAAACAAGACTTCGTGTTTACAACTTGCACTCTATGAATACACACAATTTGTTTCATTTAGGATTAAACTGTTCGTACAGACGACAATTCTATTCTTTGTGTGGTTGAGTCCCGTGTGGGATTCGAACCCGCTTCAGGTTCGAATCCCGCAGAGACTCATCCACACAATATAACAGACTTGTCACTTTTACAAATAATGTAATTCAACATATAACACATGAGATGTTAGATCACTGTGTAATTGGTGTGGGCGTTTAATGTAATGGTAGTCTGAAAACGAGTGAGTGTGAGTGAGTTATTGTTTTACGCCGTTTGGGCAATTGTACAGCCATTAACGGCGACCGCACGATAGGTTTATCACAAGTGGTTAAAGTTTTAAGTCCTAACATGTTAAGGGTTAAGCGTTAGGGTTAACTGTAAGAGGAAACAAGATTGGAATAAAATGTGTTTAAGTTTAACATCTCTTCAGAAATAACATACCCATGCATAATGTATTTTTCAATCAAAATATGACAAAATTACATTATCACAAAAATATTTTTTCATATCTGTTTTTGTTGATTTTTCTAAACATGTTAAATAACTTCCGGTGATGAGAAGGTTCAAGTTATGACTCACGGCTCTGTAATATAAACAGCTTCTGTATGATGTCCTCCAATTTTGAAACGTACAAATAAACCCCTGCCTTTGAACACGACTTGTCTGTTGACGCTTGCTACAAAACTAACACAACCGTGCCTAAACCAAACGAGATATAAACTCTCCTTTCTGCCTAAGGGCATTTTCAATCTCAGCAAATTACGAGGGACATATTAGAGTAAAAGGCTTTGTTTTCTAGCAAGGCCTGGAGCCTATTGTCTGTCGCTGGTTTATTGCTTTCGTGGGTGGACCATAGCACAACGGCCTTTGACGTCGCATAAAGGTGTTCTTAGTTTCCCCCATCCTTGAATGGCGTTAGTTGAAACTTGAATGGCAACGAGACAACAAATCACGGACTGTATTCATAGAAGACCGCTAATGGTGCCATAAAACAGCATTAAACCATTATTTTGTAATCTATCGGAAGAAAGACTCAAACTAAACAGAAACTCTTGCGCATTCCTCGAACTGGTAACTACCGACCACTTCCTTAATTTCGTCTTTGATATTTGAATGATGAATTACAACGTGAATTTACAACGCGAGTTGGAAAAATAGGAAAAGGGGTTTGTGGTGTGGAACCACCTGTTTCATTGCCATGCTCTTCACGAGCTATGAAAAATCGATTATGTGGCAGCTTTACTAAGTGGTGCGTTCCGAAATGATTAACCTCTTTGTTAGTCCAGGACACATCACAAGCGTCCAACTCGGACAGCGATTGGAAATGGACAATTGTTCCCAGATCAAAGCCTGCGGATCGTTTTTATATTGACATGTTTACAAATGAGTGTGTATATTTCAATACCCTTTCACCTCAAGGTACACTGTTTTAAAAGAAGTAGTATTGTCTTTATAAAGATTATGTGAAGATGTTGGCAATCAGGAAAGAAAATAAGCTGAGATCAAAGCACCGCGTTATTGTCCACTGTCCTTACACAGGTGTGTAAATATAATATATTGATCCTAATCAAAACATTCACGATATTTGAACAGCTGGGTCCCGTTATACAAAACCGTCGTAAAATGACAACGTCCTAAACCATGTCACTAGGTAAATGTGTTTGGTTTACAAATGTCATAAATAATGTTGTAAACAGTGCACTTTCCAAAGCAAAAACAAGTTTGTCTTGGAAAGTACCCAGTTTACAACATCGTTTAGGGGCATTTGTAAGCAAAAGCATAGGCTCAATGAAATGGTTTATGACGTCATAAATTTACGACGGATTTGAGAAAGTGCCTCCGGGATATCGAACTGACAGTCGTTATCAAGGCAAAACACGAGCAAATAATCTGTATGTTAGCCTATTTACAAATTTGATAGCAAACACCGTGAAATTATCATACGACTTTGTGAAGGAACAATATAAATCTGATGATATTGATTAGAACAACTGGTTGTATATTTCGTTGTATATTTCAATCAATGCGCATAGCGGGGTTGAAGGTTTTGTCAATCAATTGTCACAGGAAACGTGTGAGAAAACATGTGCTGAACGTAGGGCTGTCAGACGATATGCTTGTACTTTATGCCCGTGCAACAAAGAAATTGACAAGACTATTCTGAACGAGATAACTCACGTATGCTGTTGTCCCACTTAACATTATTCAATACTTCTGTCCTAGCCCCAGCTTCGAAAGCGATCATAGACTATAACTTGATCGTAAGTGATTTAAAAAAAGAGAAACGACCTGTGGAGTTTCTTATCACAAGTCTACGACTGCCGTAGCGCAGAAATCGATTTGGAACCGGTGCCGACTGGCACCGGTTCCAAAGCGATCTCTGCGCTACGGCAGTCGTAAGCCAATGGTATATTTCATCACTTACAATCAACTTAGCCTAAGACTGCTTTGAGAAACGGGGCCCAGGTTATTAAATGTATACGTTGGGTTTTGCACAAAAATTGTTGTCAACTACATTTTTCAGGAGAAAATTTTCTCTTTCTTTTACAAAGCCACCGTTTCAGTGTTTTGGGCAGGTGTAAATTAATACCGTTAGCTACCCCCTAATAGTCTTACCTAATAGAGATGTCCCTTCCAGTCCTTGCTGTATAGTCTACAGACTTCATTACACTATTGGTTTGGTTTACAAATGAGCTGGGCTTAATATCTGCTCATCCACTGGGCTCGTGGCTTCTGTTTACAAATGGGAAATCGTTGTAAACTAATTTCAAAAGACAATTTGTTTCATCGTAAGGTGCATTTACGTTTTGTCATTCTAAAAACACTACTTATCATCTCATTTAAAAACAAATTAACTAAAATAAATATTTCGTATAATTCTCGTGTTATCAATGACAATATTTAACATGATCCATACATATTGAAACATAATAACCAAACATAATTGAAATGAATTTTAATTGTGTCAACAAAATTCATATCTTTAAAAAAAATCAAAGACACATAAAATGGCGACCTTGTAAATTGCGAATGAAATGGACATTTTGATTGTGTATTTCGAGTGAAGCCATTATCGGCAAGACTTTCAAATACGGTTGGCTGACTAAACTAAAATATTCATGCTAATGACATTGGTAATGTTCGTATATGATTCACTGTTGACATCTCTTTCATAGGTCTGCCCCGGGAGTGGCGAACACATTACTACCATATAACATTAGAAGGGCCAGCCACATTAAAATGTCAGAATTACTAATTGATGTTCTCGTAAGCGAGAGTTTTTAAACAGTCATATTCTGAAAATGTTAATATCTTTGAAACCTGCTTATCAAACTCTGCATTAATTCACGTTCTTTATATTTACAAGACAAAAATGTAATTGTTTTAAATGATATAACGATGCAAGTCAACATTGCCTTTAACGAAATCATTTTTGAGGGACATTTAGATGTAGTTGCACATAATGCAGGACTTGTATGGATGTCAATTTCTTTGTACGTGTGTTCACGACATTTCGGGGCCTATGCTTACTCCTTCTTCCGAAGGAGCAAGCATATGCCCCGAAACGTTGTAAACATACGTACAATGAAATAGCATTCATAATAGTATTGAATTACTAAAATCTCACAGATGGAATTGCTCCAGGGTTAAAATGTTTGAGAGGCATTTTAGAAGTTGTGAGTACTGAATATAACAAACTTTATGGATAATCGTCGTTACTGTGCAAATAAAGAAGTTGATTATCAATACAGTTTGTCACATTCATATCTATTCTAAAACGTTGCTACTGTGCAATAAAGAATTCGAAGTTGATTATCCATAAAGTCATATTCAGTCTTAAGGGTTGTCACGCTGTTTTACTGGTATTCTTGTGTAAATTTGCAAGCGAAGTATATGCATGTGACATGAGTTTTTTGTTTTTATTTTTTGTTATATGAACAATCAAAGCGCACGTAAAGAATTTACAGAACATTTCATTTGTTATCTTGGATTCTATACTATTAATCAGGACTTCGAGACGAAAATCGAATGCAATCATCAAAATTGAGAATTTGCCAACTTTAGAAGATCAGTTCGGGCTACAGACAAATCAAAGATGTAAATATCAACGAAGCGACAAAAACGAGATGTCCATTGCATCCAGGTCGATAACTGCATTTGCCAGGCCTTGGGATGAAGTTACTTTACAATTATTTAAAAAAAAGAAGCTCGCGTTGAGCTCGCCTCGATTGAAAAGTTCAACTTATAAACTGAAAGAACATACATTGCTTCCAGCGAACCGTCAATCACAGTCTCGAGATCTCCGACAAATCTATTTACACTTGTAAATTTCATTTACATGCCAACAGGTGCTCGAGCTTACTTAGGTTCTATCTATTTCAGCTTGTGAAAGATGTCCATTGCAAAAAAGACTTACGGTTCCTGATTATTCAATATGGGAGACTGAAATTGACATATTGAAAATGACGTACTTTTTACAACCGGGTAATTCTAGCAATTAAAGCTTCTTTCATATCGTGTTACATGGTTGAACAACCGGATAAAGATCTCTTCAATTCTCGCGTTGATAACTTTACAACTGAAATTGACAAATTTAAAACGAAATGCATGTCAGGCGCGGCAAACATCAATGCTTTTCGCGACTACTCGCGATTGTTATGGACAACAAAACGTAATTGACGCCACCTGTCGTGTTATTTATGATGATGGCAATAATTGATGACCTGCAGGTCGGGATGTGTTTGAGAGGGAGGCATTACCTCCCCTGCCACACGCGGCGGGTCTGTTTTAATTTGAGTCATTAAACAGACCTCGATGGTGTAATTCAGCCCAACAGTCAATAGCCGCGCGGTTCTTATTGCAACTAACATAACCTTGAAAGCATCGCTAGCCATGTTTAATTGATCAACGTTATGCAATCTACATCGTTTTGATTGCGGTATTGCTGTGTAATGGTATACTTTGACGAACAAAAGCGGCAAATTTAATTATTGGTTGATGTAATTTATTGAGACCTCGTGGTTTTTCTTTTTAGTGAAATCGAGACTGCTGCCGTCTACGGGGTTATATTTGAGCCTTTTATAAACTAATAAAGGTACAGTTACAACTAGACTTTGATCACAAATTAAAAAGTAAACGATACAAAAGATTGTTTAAAAAAATCATTGGTTTGGTTTTCAAATGCCAAAATCATTGTAAATTGTGCACCTTGAAAAAGTTTTTTCTGCAGGACGTAATTTAAGTATTCTTATGACGATATCCTATGTAAAAGGTGCTGTTAAAATAGATGGCTTATTTTAGCAATAAGAAAATAAACGACTTTTTTACAAATTTAAGTGTAAATCTTTCTTTTTGTATCCAAATGACATCCATTATTCTGTTTATCGTGACATATCTAACTATACATAAGAATCATATCGATAAGGATATTTTTAACTAGCTACATGATGAAGAAGGGAAGTTACAATATTGTACATTTCAATCGAAGATGCAGTGACATCATGCTGTGACACATTGTGTTATTGACATGAAATACGATAGTTTTTACCAACTATATATTTCACCCATCAGGACAGGAAATCAACAACCCCGCCTATCACACAACCTGACTTTTCTATTTCAGTAATGAGCATAACGGGCACCTGCTGAACATGACATTCCATGTTCATTTTACGACATAAATATCTATCAGAGGTTCGGGCATATTGACAGTCGACAGGTCTGAAGTTATCAATTTCATACACATTTTGATCAATTACTGACGTTTTGGGGTATCATATTTTCGCAGCGCCACGTGTCGAGAAAACATTGCTGAATACTAGTTCGACTTTAAAGTATCAAGTAACATTATGCTTAAGGCTGATATTAATTATTTTCACGCTTGGACGTGGTTTCATCATCGTTGACAAGAAATGAGACGTGAAATTGATTATAAGATTTCCATAGAAAGAGGGTTTAGTTAATTCCTTTCTCAGCAGACCGCTCAAAGAAAAACATCTTGTAAATTGTATCCTCTGGATATTCTTGTATCGACGATTAAAACACACACTGGATCAATGTGTTCGGTTTACAAATGCCAGCATCGCTGTAAAATGTGCACTTTCTACAGAAAAATCAAAGACTTATGAGGTAACACGCTTGGAGCCATAATAGATTAATACACAAGCCCAATGAATTTTGTTAACTAATGGCAAAACCGTTGTAAAATGTGCCCTTTCCAAAGATATAACGCATTTTCAACGATTTTAATTTTTTTTAAACTGCATTGTTTGCAACGAGTTTTGAATTTGTAAACGTTTGAATGTGCACAGATAATAACAGTTTTAGCCTTTGTAAACCGATTCTATCAATCCAGTGATTATTGGTGTCAACTTGAGCGCATCGACCACGTGTAAAATTCAATTTAAATTACAGGGTTGTGTACGTGTAAAATTTAATTTTACTCAGCACTTTCGCGTAAATATTTACTTTTATGTCGTGTTATGCCCATTTATAATTCATATTTGTTAAAGTTGTATGGCTAACCTAATCTTTGTTCATAAACTCCCTGGTTGGAACCATCAAAGCAACATGCAGTGCCGTCAACTCTTCATTATGCAATCGATTTCAGAAGAGCCCGAGTCTCCAGGCTCATACCGCCGAGATGCAATATTAGCTGGGTCTCGTTCCCCATAGCGATCTTAGGCTAAGTTGATCGTAAGTGATTTTTGAAGCATTGTCCTGTGAAGTTGTTTCTTAAAATAGGCTTAAGACTGTCGTAACACAGAGATCGCATTGAAACCGGTGCCGAATAGAACCGGTTTCAAAGCGATATCTGCGCTACGACAGTCGTAAGCCTATGGTATATTTTAGCACTGACGATCAACTTAGCCTGAGATCGCTTTAATGAACGGGGCCTGGGCTTTTGTCATCGTAGGGAAATCAGTTGAAATATTTTGTCATGATAACTGGACCTGCTGAAAGATCTTGCGTTTATTACAGTATCTCTTGAAATATCTTGAAATATATTGCCACTATAAACAGTATCTTCCGGCTATCAAAACATTACTTACTGAAATGTGTTTTCTAAAAGTACATGCTTAAATGTATTGCCATTATGACATTATCTCTTAAAATAACTCATTATATGTTTAAATATCAGGTGAAGTATATCATTTTTATAATACCATCAACTGAAACATCAACGTCCATAATAACTACCCATTTGAAATAACTTCACATAAATATTTAACAAGCTTTATCTATGCTGTTTAGACGCATTCTGAATTCTAAGCGTAATTTCCATTGCTTTAAACATTTGTAATTTTGTAAACTGTACAGTTAAATTAATTTTGTGAAGTACTTTAATTATTTTGAATACGTAGACGTATTTTTAAAATATCGATCCTACAAATTTAAATTGCTGCCAAATATGTTTGGCAACGGTGTTGACAGTTTTAAATGCCAATACCAGACAATGAACAAGGCAAACACCACAACCTGCTCACACTATTGGGAAAAAACAAACACTTCCAGCAAATTTCCTCTCATAATAACAACAATCTATAGCTATTTTACTCCAGGTCGAAGTGCAGTACACGGGGAGCATGAAATTGATTTTGATTGATTGACATAGATTGAAACAGACACATAAGGGACACAATGCACGCCTTGGCCTGTGACGATCTTCGCAGGAACTGGGGCATAATCAAACTCGAAACCACGGTATCGATCAGGAACCACTTTCGTGCTTAGCATTGTGTAAAAAGCACGGGGCTCATGGGTTCGCTTTATAAATGACGAAAATCGCTGTTGAGTGTGTAATTTCAAAATAAAACAGTTTTCTGTTGTTGTTTTTTTTCTGTTTATTTTAGTCTGATTTTTTACAAATACCAAACTTGTTGATAACGGGTCATTTTCCAAATAAACTTGTTACAACGCTTTTGATATTTGTAAACATAACCTCCTGGTCCAGTGAGGTAATCAAAGTGGTTTAAAATTTGCTTGAAAATACTTGTGTCAAGGGTAAAAAGTGTGCAAATAATCAAAACAAGCCCTTTTTTACAATTGCCACATTTTTTGTAAACGAAAACTTTCAAAAGAAAAGTAAGGTTTACTTTGGGATGTCTCCCGTTTACAACAGTTTTGGCATTTTTAAACCAAACCCTTTGGTCAAACGAAGGAATCTAAGTTGTTAAACACTTTCTTTAAATTACTCGTGCATCGGTTGACAATTAAATAATAATCAAGTGTTGATTTTAATATAAAACATATTATTTATGAATTACGATGAAAGCCATTGCAATCGTAACTACTGCTCTTCCATGGTAAATATAATGTGGTAATTTTTATGTTTCATAATTATAAATTAGTTTTTATGGGATATATACTTCTGTTTTCATTTCTTCTATTTGATTATAGTTTTAAAATGCTTTAGTCGTTAGTATGATCAAATAAAATGTATGTGTCTTATACAGCTCTTTATTCCGTGTATTTACAGTTTGACGACTTATCCAGTAGTTGGCATTTGGGAATTCTGATAGTGCATAGAAAGGTTGTTTGTTGACGGTCAAACTGTTATTGAAAGTACAATGCTGTGCTGAAAAGGTCGCTGTGATACTATAAACAATCCAGGGCCCCGTTCCTCAAAGCATAATCAGGCTATGTTGGTCGTTAAGGCTAAAATATAGCATTGATTACGACTCTCGTAGCGCAGCGATGGCTTTGGAACCGGTGCCATTGGCACCGGTTCCAAATTGATCTCTACCCTACGACGGTCGTAAGCCTATGATAAAAAACAACTTCACATTACATTTATTTTAAAAATTGTTTGCGATCAACTTAGCCTAAGATTGCTTTGGGGAAGGGTGACAGTTGATAAGAGAAAAACGCTCTGCCCTTTTCTGTTATAACTTCATATGGAAATATAATACGATAGCGTCGTATTCATTTCATTTTGTGAAATCTACATTGCATTACTTCATTACAAGGTGGCAATGTAACTCTCGAGAGACGTGTTCATCACAACAGTTGACGGTGTACATTTCAAAATATTCATGTACATTTCAGAATCGTGTTCTATTACCACGAACCGAAATGATATCGTGTTGTATGTTCCACATCTACATATTTCCACATGCTATGAATATAATTACAGCATTTTAAAGCTTTACCGATGTCAGTTGTTGTTGGTTTCATGGCGGACGAGGCTTCCACCACGCTTCATAATTAGTGATACACCGACAATTGTGAGTTTGTAATTTAGTTATTAAGCCCAAGAGATATATGGTTTACGTCTATTCTACTGATAACGATCTTATATTGAAACTAATGCTACGACCACTCGTTCTTAATTGTTCCAATGAAACACGACATAACGTCATTTCGTGTAAATTACAAAACTAGAATGTAGACGGTTACAGCAGGCTCTTCCGCCTGGCACCAGCGTGATTTATAACAGTTTGTATGTAGACAAGAACATGAAATAAACACCTACTACAGCGAACGCCGGTGCTGGTATTTTAAAATCAATAAATATGTTTGTGTAAATATAGCGGCGTTATTTTTAAACAATATGTAAGAATGAAAAGGAATTTTAAGTATTTTTAATAGAAACCTTGCTTAAAATGTCAGATAGGGCATTGGATGGAAGGGCATGGCTTACAAACATCAGAATCGTCGTAAACTGTGAGGTTTCCAAAAGAAAACTAAAAGAGCATGTGAGAATAGTTGCAAGCTGTGCCGTTTCTAAAGACAAACTCTAACGACATCAAGTCATCAATGTATTTCTAATCACTGAGATCATTGTTTACAAACGCCAGTCCAAACCAAAAAACCTCCAAAATAGATTAGACCAGAGAGTATAGTTTATAAACGCCCAAATTAAAAAAGTAAGTATTAGTTTTGTTTAGCTAGGACTAGTTTCAACGATTTCAGCCTTTGGTGTCAGTATGTGTTAGGTTTACAGCGAGTTTAACATCTGTAAACAGTACCCATTTGTCCGGTGCATTAAAAAAAATTCATTACACAGTAGTAGAAAAAGTAAACACCACCGGTTTCTAATTACAGAGATTGACGTCCGAAATGTACATTTCAGCGATATAAACAACGAACGATCGATTCGTAAGGTATAAAACATGTCTGTTAGTTCCTACACCATTACAGCACGCGAGACACGAGACCAGCAACCTTCAGTTGCGGCTGTCTATATCACGTGTCAACGTCAACCGAGATATCGATGGTCGCACCCAGAAGCTCCGATTGCCCTATGACACGTGCTCACGGAAGCATTCACCGTTGATAACACGGGAAAACACAGGGAAACACGGTTTGCACATATCCATCGTAAAGCCAACTGCAATGTATATTAAAACAACAGAAATACCAGCAACTTGTATACAATAAATATAATATAACCTGATAAAATGTCATGTACATGTTAAAACATTTTCTTTTTTTCAAATATTGCGCTAACATTCTGTTTCTTGCTTTATTTCGTTTCTATAATTGACACTGCTGAAATGAGTAGGTCTTGAAATAATCTTGACCTTTACAGTGCAATTTCGGCTGAGGAATTCGTATTCTGTTCCGCCGTTGTTTCCCCCAAATGTATTGATTTGAATGGCTATGGCTAGTGTGTTTTCTAATACAAACCGAATCACATTTGGTTTCTATTGCTTATTCTTCACATTCGTTGCACAAATATCCCTTTAGAGCACTAGAGCGCTCTCCAAACATATATCCCTCTAATCTCGTAAACAAGGAACGTTAATGTCACATTATTGTTACAGGATACGAATAAATCGAAATCAATGGTTTTCGTCGACCTTTAGTTGGAATTTATTTAATACTGATAGCTGGGAGCTGATGACTGTTGAAAACATATCCTGTGGTAATCGGTTTAAAAGAGCTTCGAAGAGCTTCGAAGAAGCTCTTTTAAACCGATTACCACAGGATAGGTTTTTGAACATGCGGACATGGTGCTTGTGATGACCACAGGATAGGTTTTTGAACATGCTATAACATGCGGACATGGTGCTTGTGATGCTCTTCCCATAAAGCTGGGGCCTCTGGCTGTTGAAGTCCTATACTGTGATAATTTGTTTACAGAGCTTCTTTAAGTGACAAACCACAGGATATGTTTTCAATAGCCTGTGACGGGTAATGTCAGTAACACTATATCAATTTTTAATTGTTGCCTTTTAGCTGTTAAAAATATATCCTGTGATAATTTGTTCTTCTTGAGCTCTTTCAAATAAACGATGACATAATAGGGTTTCGTCATCTCTATTTCATCACCAAAACAATCTTGCCAGTGACACTAGATTTAAATAAGACCTGATAGCTGTTAAAAACTTTAGGAGTTCTTTCAAATAACTTACTACAGGATTTCATCAGTTTATAACACGACATGGACAAATATTGCCAATAGCAGGCACGGATTTTAAACTGTGGTTTTAAATTGTTGCAAACCTCTCCTATGTGTTCAAAAGAGTTCCTTAGCGAGCTATTTTAAACAAATTACGACAGGGTATGTTTGTAGCAAATTTAACTTAAAACACTGACACTCTAAGATTTAAGGCTATGACGCTATTGATAATTGTGATAGTTGTGATAATTTGTTTAAAAAGCTCCCGGTTATTGCATGCAACAGACACATTTTGTCAGCATCACCCTAAGACTTAACGTAAACCCCCATCTTCATCAACTCCACCGACGGGTGAGTGACACACAACAATTTATCGGATGGATAGAAGACTACAATAGAAGAAAGATTTGCGGATGAAGTGGTCATTCCGTTACACAGTGCAGTATTCCCTTTGACGTGTCCATTGTCCAAGCACCAGCCAGTCGCCCCCAGCTATGTCGTATCTGGATACTCATAGTCTATCAGTAGCAGTGTATTATAGATTGGAATGTTACTGGTCAAGATAGGCTTGATGATTTACAATAACACAGACGAATGTCTGGTGTTTTATGTTTTACAACAGACAAATTTACCAATTTACAATAACGTTTACCAATTTACCAATTTACAATGACGTTTACGTTAAGTTTACAAATACCAAAATCGTTGTAAACTTGGCACTTTCCAAAAAATGTTGTTTGAAAATGCACAGTTTACAACCATTTTAACATTTGTAAACTAAACTAATTGGTCTAGTGATAGATAAATAATATTACTTTTGATAGCAGATACTTCTTCTCGAAGAAACATACACAGTTTACAGCGATTGTGACATTTGTAAACCATACTTGTTTGTCTAAAGACAAATAAAAATTACTTTCCATTACAAAAAAAATATCAGCTTAATGGTTACAATACTACAGATAAATATACACCGCTTGACATCGTAACATACCATCTACATGTATTTACGTCATGAAAAAATAGAACTTGATAAATTACGACATACCATCCTTGCATAGTTAAGTACTAAATTTGGAAACTGAAATGTCACAATCTTCCCCTATGTTAGAAGCGTATCATATTTCTAATACAGATGCTTAATCTAAGTTTAATAAAATATGAGTTAAATTTCTCGTAAAACAAATACATTGCTGATTAGAAGTGTTTTATAGGTTTCTCAAAAAACGTCATTTAACCAATTTTGCGAGTGGTGATATCTATCTACATTATTTGTCACTGTCACTATAAAATGTACATAGACGACACAGTAATCTATTTCAGCCAATCTCAGTTGAAATCGATGACGTCCTGTCAGCTCATACTGGAGTTTTAGTCGACATCCTTCCACATTATTTGTCTTAATTCAAAACTACATGTACAACTAGTTTGTAATTGATGATTCCTTGTCAGTGCCAGTTGTCAATTTCAATGTGAAATACACATCGACCTTTTACAAGCTCCCTTCTTACAGTCGCACTAAAACATGCCTCTGCTATAGTCTTGCTGTTCAGCAAGCTGTCATTAGACCGATTTGTTTGGTTTACAAATGGGTTTGGCTTAACGTCTTACTTATATGTCCACCTGGGTCGTGGGTTCCGTTTACAAATACCAAAATCGTTGTCAACTGTGCACTTTCCAAAGAAAAACCAGTTTTT
>JAULCD010594891.1:6196-19349 GCA_032361085.1 Calliostoma canaliculatum
AAGTACCACTTTTTGGTCCTTTCTTGAAGTATTTATTTCAAATCCATTCTTAAAGAGAAATAAATTGAAAGATTCAGAGTCACTAATTCCAGGGTTAGTTACAGCGGGATCTAAACTTATTTTGCTGTACAAACAGCAGCTTAGTCTTGTCCAGCACCCAAATAGCGTCATTCTGTTGCAAGGAGGCGCCAAGAAGTCTCTGTTCAACAGACTAAATGCAACTCATGATAGTTGCAGCTACACCGCCACTATGAATCAGGTTGAACAACTCTCTTAAGACTTGGCTGATGACATGGAAGGAGCAGTGGGAAACTGACACAGAACTTGAGTCACACATGCAAATAAATGTGTCTCAAGCGAGGCTTGAAACAGAAGAGTTTGGACCAACACCAGAAACAATATTATTTCTTGCCAAAGAACAAAAGATATTGAACAACCATAAGAACCATATGCACCCGGGATATTATTTTGTTGGGCGGCAATGTGGATTTCTACACTCGAGTGCATCACATGTCCCATTAACGTCAGAATCAGGACCAACACATGTTTTTAAATGTGTGCCTACAAAAACAGAATTTCTGGAAATTATCTACAAGATGTCATTCCAAAGAAGGATATACAAACTATCCCATTTTCAACGTTTATACCTAATGATGTAGATTGCAACAAATTAACAACTGAATTTGCTGATTTTGTTATGAAAGCCTGGACTGAACACATCCCTTACTTACAGAGTTTTGCAGCAGTTGTGCCAAAATTAATTTCACATGAATATCCACATAAAACAAAGGGGAAAACAGAACGGGTATGTTTTTCTTTTCATACAAGGCTTTTAAATATATTTCTTACAGTGTTACCAAAATAATTGATAATTCCTAACTTAGCTGTCTCTATTTGGAATACTAGTAATCTTCAATGCCCATAAAATGTTTTGAAAAAGTGCATATTTGAACAAATGTGACTAAATATTACAGATCCCTCTTGGTGTGCTGGAGAAGAATGAACAATACAACGATCAAATAACGGACATTGCGCAGTTTCTTCATTAGTTTGTTCCTGGCCACATTGATGATAAAACCCAACTTATCTCCTCCCCAGAAGGTGCTCAGCGGGGGAGATTATCTAACATTTGAAAGACAGAAACAGTCATCACATGCCCTTGAAAACGGACCTACACACAGTTCAAGGCTGCAGGGACTTGTCCCAAAGATGGAAAAGTTCCATAATCAAGCTGAGTTCCTTAAGGTAATTTACACTTTTTGTAAAAAATACAAACTAACATGAGCACTTCTAAAATCACAGTTAGTCAGTGCAAAAACATTTGTTCAATTAGTTTTTTCTACACACTAATGACTTGCTTATTTTATCTTGATTGTCAGTTTGCACATTTTAATGTCAAGACAATTATTAATTTATCAAGTTGCAAACATTAAGATAATTCGACATTTATTTTTTAATCTTTTAAAAGCGCTTAATTCATTGTCTTATTAAAAATAAATAGGTACCTGAATTGATGTATTACCTGTTAATATGGATTACATTGCATGCTATTTTAATTGACGTCCTCTAACAAGTCTATTGGACTCTTCATTCAGCCCGAAACACCATTAACGCTTCTAATGTCTCACAAGATTCCCATGCCAATGTTTACATATGTTCTGAGTTCATGGATAAGGTTACCACAGCCCACATTGTGACAGGAGGTTTGCATTACTTTGAAATGAATCAGCTTGTTTCCAATCAATCCTTATTCCAATCAATCCTAATCAAGGCACTATTGGCAGTCCACGTGAAATGCCGAAATACATCCAAGGCCATGCCAAACATTTTGTGGAACAACACGTCCTTCCCAATGTTCCAAAAATACCAACGTTTGCTCCTCAATCAAATACCTTTAATTGCAGGTATTGCGGTATAGTCCATCAAAGTCTTTAGTTTATCAGTATACACGGCTGTGCCTGATGTTGGGACGTATTTAGCAAAACCACAATGACTCAATTCATATGGCCAATGACAAAAGAATGATGAGACTTTAAAGGAAGTCATTGCACAAAATATGCATATGGACTCTTGGAAACTCAGGCTCAGGCATATGCACTTCTATCAGAATGACAAGCCCACAGACTTATTTGGAACAAAACTGTCAACCACCAAGGCACGCTGGACACCAATCATCCCAATGACCTTAACTTGGAACACTGTAATAGGGCGTTCAAGGATGGTGTCCACACCTACAAAGGTCGGTACACAAACAAAACCATCCTGAGAGTTAGCAGAAGTGCTCTGACAATTTCCGAAATCTGCAACAAGTTTGACAAGTTAGCTTCTTCCAAACAAAGTTCTGGAAAACATGGAAATACAGATTTTTCTGGGGACATAAGAAAATTAGTGGAACAGTTTTACTTTTATGGCGATTTGTTTAATGAAGAGGATTTCACAGAGAATTTCAAAACACACAAGATCCGCTAGACTCATTAGAGATGACGGCAATTCAGAGTTGGATTTCAGACAGTCTAAAAGTGTTTGCTAGCCGGTAAAATCTGAAAGTTACCATTTGTTTCTTTAAACAGCATCATTGCGCCATTCACGTAGAACAATGAAATTTCAGTTATATTTGCTAATGTGAACCATATTAATACTCTTGTATTCTATTTAATGACTAAATGAAGAATACGTCATGCATGTTTCTGCCATTTAGACAGTGACAAAAAACTATACGTTATATTTAAGAATATACTATCGTAAAAAGTGAATATTCTTTGACTTTGCATTGAGTCCCGTGCAGGATTGGAACACCACCCATAAAGTTAGGCACTATATATCAAGCAATGAGCCTCTCAACGCCTTAACCTTTTGGCTATGGAAACTTCGAAGTGCCTGACTCTGAGGGTGTGGGTTCGAATCGCGCCCAGGAATCAAAATCACAGAATATTAAATTTTTAGATACTGTAATTCTAAATATAACTTATAGAAGCATGAGTTTTTAAAACATTGCTTATGTTGTTCAAATCGAATTAAAAATATGCAACAATGGGATAGATAGAAATATGTAAATAAAAGGAAGCTGTACATTAAAAAAGAACAGGTATTTAATGTTTGGTTTCATAGCTGGTGTCAAAGAATTTAAGTATTCACCAAGAGATGTCCAAAATTGTATCCAACCAGTGTGATTGTTCAAAACTATTAGGCCATGTGCACTTAGAAAATAATAATGACTAACAACCAGTATCATGCATGCCAAGGGCTCTTCTCACATGCTTTGGGGGATTAAAATTACATGAAGTTTCAGTCCTCTTTAGTGTACTTGTGTTATTTATAAATATTAAGATAACTCCAGGTTTGGAACAAAGGTGTGCAACAAAGCAAACAAATGGGCCCACATAATTGTCTTTCCAAAGTAACTGAACATGCTAATCTTCTTCTGAAGTGTAATTCAGCATTACACGGTTAAACTAAATACCAGACGCAATGTCACTGTCACTTGAAGTTTCAATGTTTTCCTGCTCCTTGTCTGTGTCAGAGAATGAGCTGTCACTGGAATCAAGGGAGGTCATGTATCGTGTGACGACATCACTTCTGCATTCAATGCATGGTGATGCACAGTCACATGGGTTGCCACATTGACACATGCATCTGCAGGATACAGCACAGTTGTCATAGCATTGATGTAGTGGTTGCACTTGCTTTGGATGAGATGCAAAGGGTTTGAGGAGTTTAAATTTACGACATGACCTACCAATGACATACTGCTTCATATTTTGTGAAATATTTCTTTTGCCACTGAGACAAAACCTGAGTCTCATTAGAACAGCATGTGTCTGATTTTGTGGATCTCTTCCTGCACGTCCAGTCTCCTGAATGTAGTCGTCAACTGGACCATAATGAATAACAGTTTCCACCCCTTGTTAATCAAGACCCATACTGAAAGCTGTTGAGCACAAGATATTCTTTTGAAGCCGTTGGGTTCCATGAAGGACTGGCAAATAAGTTTCATAACAAACAGTTGTTATAGCCGTTTGATTCATCGTTTTTGTAATTGATAAATCCATCAGATTTTAACTCGTACCTTAAGAAGTCAAACAAATCCCCAATCTGCTTTATTGTCCTAAAAAATACCATATACGGGGAGTATGTATATTCTTCTCCTTCAAAAGTGAAACGAGCCAAGAAAAATCTTGACGAATGTTACGACTGGTTGAGATTTGCCAATACTTGATGTTCTGTTTCTCTGGACTGATAATTACTTGCTTACATGCAGACATATACAACTCCTCGATGATCCCCTGACGCGTTGTTGTTGTAGCAGTAGCGGTCAGCGCAAAGGTGTAGTTAATAGCTTACAACGGCTAAATGCTACGTGTTTAACTGATGTTAAAAGTAAACAAAAACTAAGGAGTGCTTTCTGAATGTTCACACTCTCATTACTAATTATATACACTCATTATCCGTTTTTGCAAACCATGAACAAAATAGCTTAATTATACCTAAACATAAAACTACCATGGCCACATAAAACCAGAATTTCTAATAACGCACAGTCATTAAAACGTGACATTATGCTTAATAACACAATACACAAGGACATCCATACCGTAACCGTTTCTCGACGTTTATTTATACCCACGTCATAAATTTATTGATTTAATTTGAGGCCGTACAATCGAGCTGCCATGCCATAGCACAATTTCAACAATTTCAATAACAAAACAGCAACAAAAAAGACGAAGGTATAAACAAAAACGGCATGTCAGTAAGGGAGACAAAGGCACTTACCTCATAGCTCTGCCGAATAATTACCCCCTTTTGGAAACTCTTTTTTTCTCGGAGATAGCGGCTGTTGTCTGGATGGAGAAATCACCTAACAATTGGCTGATCAAGCAAACAGAAAAGTAATTTTCCATTCATGGCAAAGGACCATCGATGACATTACTGACAAATGACACGTAACAGAAATATCAAATACGAATAATCCTACCTTTCCAAAATCACCTACACCAGATTAGTGTACTCCATGGTGATCTGACGCATCACACCACATTGTCCTCTGCATCACACTTAGTTATTTATGCAACAGTAAACACGCTTTTATCAGGCTACCAGTCTGTTAGGATTATCTCATCTTTATTGTTCAATTCGTGTTTAGTTTGAGTACAGGGATCAGACTATAACGCATTACACACACGTTTTATTGTATTCAGTACGTTTAAATAAGTGTACCTACTCAATTGACAGGTTTAAATCAGTGCTATGTAATTATTGAATATGAACCCAAGATTTCTGTATGTTGGTTTAATGGTTATTTGCTTCTAAAACATGCCAATCTAATATTTTTTGAAATTTGTATTACTGAAAACAAATTATATAAATTATTTAGCGGATTTCTATTCATTTTTCTGGAATTTGCTTTGGAAATTCCATTAAACCAAAGGAAATCTGATGAATAATTTCTCTAAATTTATCTCAGTATATTGTGTTGAAGGTTGTTGTTATCACGTTTTGCCACATGATTATATCTCACAAACTTTTAGACTTTTTATGGCGGGTGCTACTTATAGGACAGGTAATGCTCATTTTTCGTGAACACTAGATGCCATCATTAAATTTCAGTGGTTTATTCATACAGTCTATATTCATATTGATAAAATTTCAATAGAATCTGTCCTGGCAGATAGTGATTTAAATTATTCTCTTGAGTTGATATTTTTGTTTTTTAATTATCAGAAAATGTATATTAATTTTCGCAGGACCCGTTTTTTAACACTATATTTACTGACGGTTTTGTTTCCTTCAAATATTTCCCCCCATCCTAATGTATGCACATCATTATCATTAACGCATTCAAATAAAACCTTCATATTAAGATACCTTGGCTACCAGTTACTGCCAAATCCCCAAAATTGTGTAAACTGATTTTGAGTTTTTTAAAAAATATAACAATGTAACCAAACGCATGTTGTGGTTTAATTCACGAACTGAGGTAGCAACCCTTATTGAACACGACTATACTCCGATTTATTACCTTCACATTTTATAAACCGTTCAGAGGAATGTATATGTTATATGGGAATATAATAAAGTTACTTGTGGTTGTCAACTTTTGTATTGTCGTTGTGATACATTTTGGTGTAGGTGCAAGGCAGGACAATATAGAAATTGGTGCCCATAGATACATAAGCAACGCCTTCACTAAAACGTGACACCAAGAAAGGAAAAACATTGGCATCAATAAGTAACTTTGTTACATTCGCATTCTATAATTGTCATCACAATTCTCGTCTTTGAGCGTGATCTTTCGTGAAAACCTGCTGTTAGCAGAGATTGGTATTGATCGATGCCTACACTTTCCCCCTTAACTTTGCCATTATGTCTCACATAATCTGTCCTGATATTTGAAACAATGTCCTGTAGAGTTGTTTCGTATCATCGGCTTACGACTGTCGTAGCGTAAAACTCGATTTATGAAAAAGGCAACTTTTGCGCTACGACAGTCTTAAGCCAATTTTATATTTCAGCACTTGCAATCAACTTAGCCTAAAATTGCTTTGAGGAACGGTGTCCTGACAAATACAAAATTCGTATCATTTTCTGGCATTACCGTGCAAATGTACAGAAGGAACCAAAAATATCAATTTGAAAATGTCATATGACTTTAATTTATTGCAGATTAGTCATCTTTCTTGACATAAACCGGTCAAGGCCTCTCTAAAAGAAAAAAAATTGTCTTGCAAAATTTATTAATTTCAGAGACATTTTAACTTGACTCAAACATAATTTTTATTTCAGGCAGTCTTCAGGCCAGCTAACATCTACAGTAATTAAATGGACGGACGGCCTGTACAATAATGAATAAAGTTGTGAAAATAGCCTACTTATAATACATGTACTCAGTATGTTAAAAAAAATTATAAAACAATATTTAGCGGATTTTCCGGAAATCTCATCAAATCAATAAAAGTCCGCTGAATAATTATTGTACATACTTTACTAATTGTGTGCATGTGTCACTGTGTTAATTTAGGTGGATGTGAAACAATACATTAGTATCAGTCATATGTGGTGAGTAGTTGTCTTGCTCATCACGTCTCTAGTCTAGTTAAAACTATCTGCGCAAATCCCACAGGATACATTCAGTGTATTTACGTTAGACACTCGACAATAAAATCTTAAACGTTTCCATCCACACATTAATCACCTGGCGTCAATGTAGATTGATTTATTTGTTTTACAGACTTGAAATGTGCTAGCAGTTGGTCCAAAGTTTGATCATTCAATCGTAATTTATTTTTGTAGAAGAACAATATTTAGTTCTTATAAAATAGTAAAGTTTATCGATGTGTGTGAATTTCCTAGTAGTTTTATAAGGTTGATCATTCAATCATGATTTTCCCTTATGAAAAAACAATACTTTATTCTTAGTGCTGTTTTGAATTTTTAACGTTAATCGATTTGCGTGAACTAGTATGTACTTACCAGTGTTCAATACACAGTACGGGATATTAGTACTTGACACTGTTTACTGACATATCTTACCAGCGTCCTGTTTCATGCATTTAGAATAGTGTTTTTGTTGATGACTACTGGGCGTCGTTACAGCTTCTGATACGCTCATACACCTTTGCTTAGCTTTGTTTACTAATATCTTACAAAACAGGAGTCGACCCCACCGACATTCTGTCGATTCAATGACTCATATTATCGGCTGTAATTAAAATGCCCATCAAACAGCTATTCGACACAGACACACTGTTACGACGTATGACTCAAACAACCCAGTTAACAGTAAGGGATGGGCGAGGGGTGATGTTGGAACCTCAACAGTCAGTGTTTTCAATAAATGCGATCAGAGTTGTGGAAGGTCGTAAAGCTTAATTTACAGCTGACAATAAAATATCTGGCAATGCAACTCCTGGCCCCTGTTTCATAAAGACGTCATAAGTTTACGACGTCGTAAACCATATCACTGGGTTAATGAATTTGATTTATAAATGCAAAAACATCGTTGTAAACTGTGCACAGTTTCTTTGCATTTGTAAACCAAATCTATTAACCCAGTAACATGGTAACATCGTAACGTTTATGACGTCTTTGCACAGCGGGGCCCTGATGACATGAAACAATGTGTACTATCCCCTACCGAGTGCTACAAAACAGCCAGACTAAGGATGAACTAATGCATTAAATTTTGTGGTTGATAACTAAAACAAAACATTTTAATGACTTGATTTGTGAGTGGTAAATGGTGTTTTTTAAATTGATTTTACAATTTATATCCTACCTAGTAAAAAGTATAACAAAAAGTGAACTAGTAGGTAATTGTAAGTTATTTTGCTATTTGACTACAAAGAAGTAATGTACATTTGAACAGAATATATTTAATCACACATAAACAAAACTAAATGAACTTATCACTTATATTTTTTCCCCACAAAAAGGGTGTTAAAATAGAATTTGTGTTTCTCCATGTTTCCCCCCAAAATAAGTAAATGAAATAATTCAGATGGTAAATTCATGGACATTGTGTCATAAGTAGGATGCTACTAGTTTAACGGGTTTGGTTGGAGTTAGTCTCAAAATAGAATGTAATCTCCCGTTTCCTTGATAGCAACATTAACTTTAATTATTTCCTTAACGTTTTGACGTAAAGGGAAAGTGCTTTCGATTTTTCAACGATAACTCGCAATTATTTCATGCTACTATTTGAGGATTTTGAAAGCAAACGAATCCCATATGAAAAAGCACTACGTACACAGCATATTACAGAATTACATAATAATCCAAATAATAATTCCCATCAGTTTGCACTCCAAGGACCCCCCCTTGTACACGATGGATGAAGCTGCTCTTCTTGACGGTATCAAGGAGAGAAATCTAAATGAAATGAACGTCTTTTTAACATCTTCCTGAGCATTACGATGATGTTGATATTGATTACATCATGAATGTATCGTAGTGAGCCCCGTTCCTCAAAGCGATCTAAGTGTTAATATGATTGTAAGATTTTTTAAACAATGTCATGTGGAGTTGTTTCTTATCATAGGCTTACAAATGGCACCGGTTCAAATGCGATCTCTGCCCTACGACAGTCGTAAACCACTGTTACATTTTAGCACTTACAATCAATTTAGCCTAAGATCACTTTGAGGAACAGGGCCCTTGTGTAGAGTCACAATATAGTGTTGCCAAATCAACAAGAGATTGTTAGAAGGTACCATACATCGTCTTGTGCTGGTTGCAGCTTTTTGCCTATTTCTCTTTATAGAGTGCGATATGTTGTCAGAACCTGTCCTATGGTAATTTAATTTTTCAGGATTTTTCAGGACAAGTGTTAACCGTACTTGTTGGTCGCTGAATTGAGCACAAGGGTTAATTTCTACTAACACTTATGATTATAAAGACAGACAATTTTGATAGCTTACTTTAATCAAAAATAAAATGTTGCAAGATACGATATGTGATTGCATAACGTTTCTAAATAATACGTTTAAATGCTCGTCGTTACTATTCCCCCATCCACCCCCTCTATTTCTCTCAAAAATATGTTAAACTCCAAGTCACTCACTCTCTTTTTCATCCTACACCCACTCATTATCTCTCTCTTTCACGCACTTACTTCCGCACGTATACATGTACCCACTCACGCACACACACCCACACGCCTACCACCCCCTCCAACACACACATACGTATATACACGACTGATGTACTTGTTTTAATTTGATTTGTATTTTTGGAATGGATTAAACCAGAGCATTTTTCTTAAATCCAAAACAAATTCTATTTAGTGTCAAATGATGCAAAGTGTGATGCAATCATCCGATGACCTGCCAGAAGTTTTTGACCCACGAAGTCAGGCGTAGCAAATTATGAGATTGATTGTCGACTCCTAGATTCACTTCTTATTAACGTTGTATTGATCAATTTACAACTAATGTTGTCTTTAGCCTCAAAGGCCTTCGGCACTGAATGCACTTAAGTGATTTACAAAACATGGGATCAGGGTGTCTCAATCCATTAAAGCTGGTTAAAGGATCGTTTTTTTCTAAAATAACGAAGATGTCATTTTTACTGGCTATTTTTTTAAACCTCTAATAATGCCTAATAAGTTTTTAAACTTAATAATAAGACAAAAACCTAGCCGAAACTTACAATTAAACCGTACTTACTGCATTCTCAAGGACATGGTATGAGTAGCCACTGAACGCAACAATGTCCTTGCATATCAACATATTTTTAAGAAAACATTTGTTGCTTTAACATTGTACCACTGTATCGTCCACTGGAAATATATGTATATATATATAGCATTTAAAGTAATCATCATATAATGTAAACATATAGTGTCTTGGGGCTGTTTTACACTATGTGACTTAATAAAAATGTATTTATAGTTATCACTGACAAAACGTGTCAGATCTGTAATTTTCTGTATTTTTTGTTATTTCATCAAACTGTAACCTTTATATTGATTATATTGGAAATAAGTTACACTGGAGGTAGTTTTTGTAGAATTTAAGCTCACA
Source organism: Calliostoma canaliculatum (assembly GCA_032361085.1). Classification (NCBI taxonomy): domain Eukaryota; kingdom Metazoa; phylum Mollusca; class Gastropoda; order Trochida; family Calliostomatidae; genus Calliostoma; species Calliostoma canaliculatum. The sequence goes on from JAULCD010594891.1 coordinate 16,717, forward strand.
AAATGATAGAGATAAGTAAAAACGTGTTAGTAAAATAATAGTCATAATGTTAGACGGAAATAGCTTTCTATTACAAAATTTACTTAGTCAGTTAGATTTCTGTAAAACTTAATGGCAACACTAAACAAAACGTACATAAATTATGCAGCAGATTTTTATTGGTTTGATGAAATTTCTTGTGGAATTCTCATGACACCAACGGAAATCCACTGAATATTTTCCATACAATGTTTCCACTGCTGCTTACAGATGATTCCTGCATGACACTTTTACATCCACATTGTCTTTGAGTAACGGAACCTGTCTCGACATACAGTAGACTCAGATCATTCCCTGGCGTTGATGTCCAACAATTGTTTGTTTACAGCGTTTATCACAGATACCATCAGCAACAGCAGCACACACGAGTAGTCTACAGTGGCTTTAAAAAGGTAACAGAGCTGTTTATTGTTGAAAGACACGATTTATACACACAACATCTGCAGAGAGTTTTCGGTCACCGTTGTCGTTGTTGTTTGACGGAAAACGTAAAACGTTGAAAGTGCACAAAAACTGTCTATTTTACGTTAAGTCGCTGGAAAATATGTATTGACATTAGTCAGCGGAATTCTATACAGTTTTCAAGTGAAATGTGTCTTTAATCTAATTTTAAGTTCTTTAATTTCCTATTTTGGAAATTAATGTTAATAATGCATAAGGATTTGTCTGACTCGCACAGGAGTTGCCAATTGATGACGTTTATTTTACAACGAGTCTTTAATGCTACTCTGTCTTTTGCTTAAAGGCACTGGAAACAGTATTCTAACTGTTAGTTCTAAGTTTAAATGTCTGTACAAACTGCAGATTAAAATAATAAGCGCATTTACTGATACACTTTGGTAAGTGTCAACATGTATAGTACATTTCATTTTCTCAATTCATTTGACAAATCACAAAATGTGTCATACTAGAAAAAAGGTAAGGAATTTATTCAGCGAATTGCCAATGGGTTGAAAAGATTTTCTATCGCGCCTCACTCTATAATTAAAGAAGTTGTCATTCATAAACCCTATTCACTTTGTTATCGTTATCATTCATCTTCTAAAGTGCCTATCAAAGAAGTTGTATACAAACTAACTTGCTTACAATTTCATAATATGTCTGTTAAAAAACAAAAGTGTATGCATTGATATTATGTAAACAATAAAGTGTAATGTGATCATAATTTATGATACATAATTGAGTCATTGCACGGTGAGTGTATGTTGTGTCAACAATGATAACAACATTTTTAAAGGAACCGTGCCTGAAGTTAGCGGTAAAGATTTATTAAAATCTATCATCCGCCTGCAGTAATTTCATGTGACAAAATATGCAGACATGAAAGTTTCAATAAATTCACACATGCGAATTAACTATATTGGTGTATGGCAAACTAAGCTTAACACTTACTTATAACCAGCATTTATGTCTGCGAGTTTAGTGCTTGTACGTTTATATGCAAGCCAGAACACACTTCCTTATGTAACAAATAAGATGAGAAATATTGATGTGCAAAAACGAAAAGATCGTAAATCGGATAACAGGGCAACTTGAGACAACTAAAATTAAGTTAAAATGTATATTTTGTGTTTACGATTATTATCTGAATACTAACTTGACTTATAACAAAGGAGGCGAGGGAGATGTGTTTTAGCATTTGCATGAAGATCAGTAGCATGTTGAGTCAGAACCACTTTTCTACACAGTGGCACTGAATTTTACATACATTTACTGAATTTGATTAGCCGGCCTACATGTGAATCTTATGTCAAATAGAATGTCACTGTTTTACGTCAAGTTAGGAACTTTTGGCAGACTATCCTGTTGTTTTAAATGCTTTCAGTTGGGCGATCTGTTTAACAAATTACCTCAGGTCAGAAGAAGGGAGCAACAATTCTACTATTTTACAAAAACAACATTTCAGAGCTTTGCGCTTAAATACACTACAGTAAAATTTAAACTAATTGGAAATCCAGTATGTACGTGGATGATAAATGGAATTAAATATACACCATTTCTAACATTTCCACAAAGAATCAACGAATAATTATAATTAAATATCTGGACTGACCACATGTGGTTTTTGTGTTGTTCGCAATGTAAGAAAGCTGTTGTCAAATTCAATCTATAAATATTCATATTTGAATATGTGTTAAAGTAACATAGTCTTATTGGAGCCCATTCCATAAAGGTATCGTAAACTAAGACCGATATTAGTCATTATTTCTCCGTGACACTTGAACCATTATCTTGAACTAAAAACTCACAAGCTGGTGGAGACGTAAGGTCTTGATCCACAAAACTGACTTACAGCTACACTGTCATTACAAGTTAAGACGTCTTAGCCTCACGGTAGCTTTGTATAACTGGGGCCCGTTTCACAAAGATGTTGTAAATTTACGACGTCATAAACATGTCACCAGGTAAATGGGTTCGGTCCAAACATTGTTGTTAACTGTACATTTTCCAAAGAAACACTTATTTTCTTTTGGCAAATGCACAGTTGTTTGAGAGGCATTCTAGAAGTTGTAGGTACTGAATATGACAAACTTTATGGATAGTCAACTTCTTTATTGCACAGTAGCGACGTTTCGGTATAGATTCTTATACCG
>JAULCD010594892.1:0-13278 GCA_032361085.1 Calliostoma canaliculatum
AAGATTTCTTGGATGTCAACTTCTGGTTTGTTCGTAAGTTCACGACGTTTCGGGGCATACGCTTGCTCCTTCATCGGGTGAGTGATACTGGGTGGAGGGTTAGAGTGTATATATACATGTAGGGATGTGGGGATGGTAATGAGCTGACATAGGTTGTGATTACAAATAAGCAAAGTAGAAAAAGGATAAAATACAAAATGAAAGGGGGGTCAAAAACAACAAAGACAGGTTTGGTAGTACAGTTAAGTACAAGGATGATGAAAGCATAATGTTTCAATGATTTTTAAACAAGTACAGAGCTGATAACATGTAAGGTTAAAACAACACAATCAAGAGTGGCGGAGGCCAGTTGATTGATGAATCCAGTTATATTTTACAAGGAATTACAATGATAATTACAACTAGGTAAAAATAAAACAGATTGATCCGATCAAAAGTTATATTATGTTCTGTTCCCTTCAGGTAGGGTTAATAGATAAAGAATTTAATGTTCATAAAAACACATTAACGCTGATGGATCTGTTCTGGCGAGAACCGTGCAGAATGGCTCCAAGGAGTTGATGTTTTACACTATACATTGTAGCTTCAACTTTACCACTCTCACTGGAACTGTCAATAATAGAAAGCTCAAAGAGCCCTTGAGCACAAAATTGATTATAGTAGAACCTTATTCTGCGATAACCTTGTGCTGTCAAAACGCTATCTTGTTAAATTTGTTTTTAAAGTTCACAGACGGTTCTATTGAGTTTAATTAAACTTCAAACTCTGACCACCTTGTTCTTTAAAAACATGTTTACGTCTGACATAGCATATTTGTATTAACAAATCAACACATCGGAGTTGAAGTGTGATGTCAACAACACTCTACAAAGTAAAACCATCTAATTTGAGTGACACACTTAATCTTCTGTTCCATTTTGTGCTCCTTTTTGTGCGTTTGTTGTATTTTTAAATATCAACATGTCAACATATGTTTATTTTCAGAAAGGATACAACGACTGTTACAAACACAATATTTGATGTATGTCAGGTACTTTTTTCTTCCATGTTATAAGATCATCACGGAGTATATTGTCTCCAGTGAGTTTAACTCGAGAGCTTTGTAGTCAGAGGCGTTTCATTGTCTGTCACTGACATCGTTCTTTGCTGTTGCTTTATCTTCCCTGTGGGATCTCGTTACAAATGGCAATATTATGCTAATAGTAGCCACGCGACTATACATAGCAAAGACAATATTTGTCTCCGAGTCTAGAGTCAATGAAGAGGTTATTACTGGAAGTGTAATGGTACTGGCTTGCATCCGAAGACTTGATAATTGTTTGACAATTATTTTCAATTTAGCACTTATTTTAAATAAGTGTACATGTACGGGCTGTTATCGTGACCTTAGTGTGGGTTTTATACTGGATTTTGTTGATATTACTTAAATAATGGCCCGAGGCCAGACGCTTTAATTTGCTAATAAACACATCATTGTAATTAATGTTCCTAAATGGGAAAAAAGTTATCCAACAAAATCTCTTTTTGACACGATACAATTTGTATTCATGACATAAATCAAGAGAAATTCCAACACCAGTTAATACTTTGAAAACAATATGATACAAATAGAACCAAAAAGCCCAGCCCGCAAACATCCCCAACTTGTTATTGTCTTGATTTTATTTACTACACCTAATGAGCTGTAATGTGTCTGTTCAACATATATTAAACAACATTGCAACAAATGTGTTCATCTGTCTTGTCCTTAAAGTGCATGTGACATATTTTTGTCATGCTCAGATCAAAAACGTTAACATACGCTGTTAAAATCCTACTCTGTGTTTTGTATGTTTAACAGAGCTCCACAAGAAGCTTTTTTAAATAATGTATAACAGTATTTAAACAAGCGATATATTCTATGGATACCAACGTCTTTATTGCAATTTGTGCGACGTTTCGGTGTAACTGCTAACACCGTGATCAAGCAAGCGATGTACCCTACAGTTACATCTCGGGGCCCCGTTTCACAAAGACGTCATAATTTTACGACGTCGTAAACAATGTCACTTGGTTAATGGATTTGGTATACACATGCTAAAAGTCGTTATAAACTGTGCACTTTCCAAAGAAAAACCAGTTTTCCTTTGGAAAGTGCCTAGTTTATAAAAAAAAATTGGCATTTGTAAGCCAAATTTACCGGTTCAGAGATTAGGTTTACGACGTCATAAATGTATGAATTCTTTGTGAAACGGGCCCCAGGCATACCCAGCGCTCAGATGCACCCGTCTTTGGGATATATGGAACGCTCAGCCTCTGCCTCGGGAACACCCTCTCCTCAGCTGCTCCCTCTAATCCGGCGAGTACGCTTACGCCCACCCAGTCAACTCCACCTGCACCTTCCCTTCTACACCCAATCATTCAGCAACCAGGCACTAGAAGAAGATGAGAAAGAGGACATAGTTCCCTGTTTACATTTTATCTTAAAATTTAATAGCAAACCAAAACTACACTCCGACTCGGAGAGAAATACAACCTTTATTTGCGTGTCAGCAGCGTACTACTTGATTCCCATGACCAATATGATACACATGCCACAAACAGTTTTAAGTAATGAAGTCGACCAACCCACTGATACACTTACATAGTGGATTACTAGTGAAGTTGATAGACATATGCCATGTGATCTTGTTATGAACATGTGCCATTTTTTAAATCACACCTTACCAATTTAACACTTAATGTGTAAGATACGAGCATGGCTTGTGCTACTAGTACCTGACAGGACATGCTCACTCCTTGCTAACATCAGAAGTTATCAATGATTCGTATATGCAGCTTTTATATTGCCATATTGTCTATATGAATTTGTGCAATAATGTATTTAGACCATTATTTGGCGTTGATGTTTTATGTTTTATTATTACCATTTGTACTATTACTCTGGTTAGCGGATCACAGTGCAATCTTTAAGGGTTTTTTAAAAAAATTATTCACACAATTCCTGGGGGAGTAGACAAATTTAAGCTACCGCGTATAGAGCTAGAATATCAGGTTTATGGCTTTTAATACACCACTAACGTCTTTTATACCATTATCTTGTACCTTAAGCTGCTATAAGATGTGACGTCTTAACTTTCATCTAAGCACTTTTGTTAAGAAAGCACCAATAAAGGGGGGATTAGTATGCACAGGGACAAGAGAGCTCAGACGAAAGTTAAGACGTCTTAGCCTTTCGAGAGCTTTGTGGAACAAAACATGCTAAGGAATTGCGTGAGGTGTCTTAATGTGGGTGAGCCACCCAGGTATTTCGATGTTGCTAACCCCACCTGTTTCTGATCATGTGTAACGCACAAGATCACAACGAAACTGATATACCTGTTAACTCTTACTGTGCGGCTCACGGGAATATCCGGGTCAAGCTACTAGACAGACAGGCAGCGATGTTAAAGGAATCACTTATTGGGATAGGCAAAACTCTTCCGGGACACGCCACTAAGGATAACTTCTCTAAAACTATGCCGCGCGATAAGGGTTAAGACTTCTAAAGATTACAATGATATTTCGATGTCTTATTTTAAATACTTTCAAACGTCAACCACATTATTTTAAAACACGTTTGATAAACTATCATTCACTAGAGAAAATGTATAGATATTATTGAGAGGATTTTCCTATGGAAATCACATCAAACTATTGAAAATGCATGAATAAGTTTTATACATATTTCCCAGAAATATACATCTTGAGACGTACCAATTTTTTTGTATTTAGAATATTAATGTAAATTAACACGCTGGTGTGTGTTTCACAAAAATATACCATTTCGCTTTTGAGGAACAACCGTCCGATCAGTAGTACATATTATATATACCTGCCGAGTCAAGACGAGTGTTTGTATGTTACGCGACAAAACAAAGTGGGTCAACTCTGGTTGTGGTCTAGTGCAAAGATTCGGATACAAACTACTTTGATAAATATCAAGAGAATTTTCTTACAAACAGGACATCAATCTAGCCTGACAACGGCATACGAAGCTATTTCGAAATGTTGCACCGTAATACTATAAGAAAGTTGTCATCAATAAAGATTTCCGTCCTGTCCCCTATAAGTAACGTTTCGGCCTACTCTGTCCTGTATCACACTAAACATTCACGAGGAGTATGTCTATCAGTCAACTGAAGATGTTAAGGAGGATGTACTGTTTTATAAATACTTTAAACACTTTGGGGGTTCCGTGAGGATTTCAGCCACGAATAGGTCACTGCATCTTATTATTATTTTAAACGATGACTAGAATTGGACAAAAACTGAGTAGCTTGTGAGAGTGACCAACATGTGAAAGATACTAACTTTGAAAGGCGACCAATCTGTGAAAGTGACCAACCCACAAATGTGTAGGTTGTGGAAGTGTGTAACTTGTAAAAGTGTGTAACTTTCTGTTGGTCGTTGGATATAAAAACAATGTTAGTATGATTTTTAAATGTTAACTTTAAGAAACTGAAATAGACAAAAAAGAACATTCTTTTACAGTGAATTGTCAATATTAAGAGTCGACGGTAAGTGAATGTAATGTCTGACATCTCTGTCTAGTCAGAAATTGCCAACAAAGTTACCAGTTTGAGTGCTAATTGTTTCAAAGACAATAACAAGTTATCTGGTTGAGACCTCAAATACACAAGTACTACATTAGAACCCACACTTCAACATAGCGTGGTAAAGGAGGCTTGCTTTTAAATACAACTTTAAGTAGTTTCTAATCAACAATGGGGTCTTTACCAAAGGATGAACCATCTGGCATAATTAGAACTGATTACAGAACACTTCTGGCGTAACAAACCTTTCATAGCAATACCACGGCATAATTCATGTCACTGGGTAATTGGGTTTGGTTGACAAATGCCAAAAGTCGTTGTAAACTGTGACTTTGTTTTAGAAAGTACACTGTTTATGACAATTTTTTGGCGTTTGTAAGCCAACTCATCAGCCCATTGACATGATTTACGACGTCGTAAATTTACGACAGCTTTGCGAAATGTTCCCAGAATAGACCAATACTAAACCCATTGAGTAACATAGATCTGAAAGCGCCGAATTGATTCTTGTATAACTTGGAAAGGCTTGCAGATTATACATCTTTTCTGAAGTAGCTTCTTTAAATAAGCTACCACAAGACTGACTTACTCAGGTTCATGCCTTAGACACCGGTATCGACATACCTCTACAGAGTTAAGGCAATAGTGGCAATTGTTATATTTGCAGCGAGTATTAATGAGGGCTTGTCGCTCGCTATGAGCATTTGATTACCCTGTTTGGATCACTAGAAAAACTGTATAGACATTTATCAGCGGTTTTCCATTGGTTTGTTTAAATTTTCTCATCTCATCAAACCAAAGGAAGACCGCTGAATGATTTCTAAACATTTTTTTTCTCCAGTGGATGATAGCTGCTCATAATCTGCGACGTTTACCAATCTGATTAAAACCAGCCCTATTGCTCTGTTGCGTTTTCCTTCCCTCTGTATATCGGATCTGAACGCTACCGAAATCGTAGAAATAGCGGGGCGTGGCTTACTCTTTTTGAATTATTATAGCCAATACCGAAAGAAGCTTTATTTTGATTTGTTGAAATTGATTTGTCATTGAAATGTCAGTTTTTCGTGACGTTTTATTGAAAGTACCCAGATCCGTATCGCAACGTGGCAATGGAACTGATTTTAATCAGATCACAACGTTCATGAGACCATCAGTGACTGTCAACTCCACGGCCACAAGATAGGGACTAGTAGCAATGCCCCAGGAATGACATCATCCTTAGGTGGAAAGTAAACTTTATTAATTATCGTGTGATAGATAACACAATACGAGATGTGGTTGACTAACTATTGTTATTAGATTAACTTGTTGAAACGTCTATTGGTGTATTGACATTACACCAAGTTGTTAGCTGGTAGGTCTTACTTCGCCTTTATTTGTTTTATTCCGGATGCAGACGATTTTGAGCCTGACTTAATGGTATGCGGTCAAATTTAACACGGGGTTGAACTAAACTAATAAAATCGCCACTTACAAAGAGGGTGTAACTGTTCTATGTACATGGCATAACAATCATGATGACTAATGTCTAAAATGTCCAGCACTTACCATGAGATATTACCAGACATACGATCATGTTACTCGCGTCTTACTTTGTAATAAACTCATGTAACTATTACATGAAGATACTCGTCTCTCACAAAGCTCTTGATTGGCGATAAAAGAACCGAAACCTAAGTGTGCTGGGCCCGTTCCTCAAAGCGATCTAAGGTTACATTGATCGTAAGTGCTAAAATATAACACTGGCATACGACTGCCATAGCGCAGAGATCGCTTTGGAACGTTCGGCACCGGTTACAAATCGGTATTTGCGCTATGTAAGAGTCGTAAGTCCATGATAAGACACAACTCCATAGGACATTGTTTTAAAATTCCCTGCAGATTATCGTAACGTTAAGATCGCTTTGAGGAACGGGGGCCTGGTGATTCGTCTTATTAAATTTTGAGTTACAGTTCATGAATACAATTTAAATGCAATACGTATACATAAGGTTGTCTACTACAAAATAGGTCAATATATTTAGTGCAACTCTGCATATATTTGGTATGTTCTTCAATATGTTCATTGAAGGTAATTTCTCAGGTTGGCTCTCGTTTTAGAAACGCATCATAACTTATTTCGTCGAAGCAACAATCATTGTACATGTTAGTATGAGCTAAAGTTTATTTTAAATATTAATTCACTGCAAGGATATACTATGAAACAAAATTATGACAAATTAGTGCCAACTGTCACTTTCTAATTTATTATATTCTGACACTGCCAATAAAATATTTTGACGGATGTAGCATTTACATTTTTCATGGACGAAAATAGGACACATTCATTTTATAACATGTTCCCACATATCCCATTCATTACAATCGAAATGCTAATACCAGGGTACCAAGGTAAAAAAAATCATCAGTTATTTGTTTGTCAGTTATTTGGGCAGAACTTGTTTGGGCAGAAGTACATGTTTTATTCACATACGAAGTCAGTTATTCGTGTTGCAAATCTGGTTTATAAATTTCATTATTTTTATAATTTCCTCAGTACGTTAATCCTCAACCCATAGATTTCAATGCAACATTGACCATTTCAATATATAAAATCTAATATATTCTGTTGAAAACCTATTTTTAAAACTTTGTTTAAGCAATCATCATAAACAACACAAAGTTTTGAATCCACTTTTCACTGTGATGACGTTATGTTATTTACTATTTGTTTTTTGTTTAAAGAACTCATAAAACTAAATGTTAAAGACATTACCTTAACGTAGGTTTTCAGCAGTATAGTAAGGTTGACAAATTGACAGATGATGCTACCATATTTACTTGGATTTGTATATGTTAAATAAGTATAGCGGCATACAAAGTTACTTCGTAAAAGTTAAGCGTTAGTTTAACCCTTACCATGCGGTTCACAGAAATATCCGGGTCAGGCTACTAGTAGCCTGATCCGGATATTTCCGCGATCCGCATGAACAAACAGGCAGTAATTTTGAGTGAGGCAATAATTAGGATAGGCGAGATCCTGAAAAATATTTCGGTACACGCCACTCAAAATAACTTCTCCAAAACTATGCCGCACGGTAAGGGTTAAGATATAATCTATCACGAATATTCACCGATACACAGGCGGTGGGATTAGTATCTATAGGTGGAAATTAAACTGACGCACTATGCATTAAAACTAGCAATGTGCTTTCTATAAGTTACGCTCAGCCGTATATTGAATAACGCTAAATGTTTGGACATGTTTTATGTTAAGTCAGGTTAAAACACATTGACAAGAGATTGTTCGTTATGCAAATTTGATTTTTCGTAATTGTTTTATGCCTTTAAGATGATGTAAAATGTTCCCCGAGGGAGAAATTTATATTGATTATGCTATGATATATTGCGTGCTAATGTCTTTGCAATCTTGCTGAAGTTATTTGAAACGTATTTCTGTTGCCTGTTTAATAGATCGAGCATAAAACAAAATCATCTATTTTGTGACAAAGACATGTATTATGTTGTAAATCTATGCATTAAACTTGTAATTTTAAAATGTTGGCAAAGCCCATTGTCTCGGGAGCTTTATCACATAAAAATATACAGTATGTTTCTCATCACAGCGTGGTGTGGGCCCCGTTTTACGAAGACGTCATAACTTTACGACGTCATAAACCATAACACTGGGTTAATAGACTTGGTCTACAAATGCAAAAATGGTTTAGGACGTCGTAAAGTTATGACGTTTTCGTAAAACGGGACCGACTATTAAGTTCTACTTAATAGGCCCCAACGCAAGAGGAGTACATTGGAGAGTTTAGTTGAATATTAAATAAGTTCCCATGTTAGAGATCATCACATCATAGTCTTTGAACAAAGCAACGTTCTTACTTCACCTATGGCATGCCATTTTAGTCTAACACAATGTATTATTAGAATTATAGTAGCGTTTTGAAATAACAAAATATTTTGTGTTGACAAACATTAAGATATTGGCATCAAAGCTTTCCTGGCTTTTTATTGTGACTTTACTGTAGAAATTATGGTTAAAACAGATATATACCTTGCTGTAATGTCGTATACAAATAAGCAACGTTTTAATATATATCTGCAACCCCAACAGAAGTCAGGCACTTGCTAGTATTTAAAAGCAACCGTGCAATTAGTTCCTTCTGAGTATTTGTCAAATAACACAGATTTAGGTAAATAAATGTAAATCAGATTATGTAGCTCCTTCAAACCTCCCCCGAGCAATATAATATTTGAGTCATTATCAAAAACTATTTATCAATAACGTTAATAATGTTTTGACCAGAAATTAGGGAAGGAGTTGATATCAGCACACATGGTTTGTGTTAATGAAGAAGTTAGCTACAGAATATACGAACGGGGCATTACACATAATTCAAAATGTTTGGATGTCAGTTTCTTTGAACGTATTGTCCCAACGTTTCAGGGCATACGCTTGCTCCTTCATCAGGTAAACGTCGTTAACATGCGTACAAAGAAGTTGACGCCCAAAACTTCCACAGTATGCATTACCATTTCTAAAAATTCTTCCACAGGGATTTACCTCGACGTATAAATTTAGTAGTCCCTGGGACTCGCAACGAAGAATTATAGGGGTCCCAGGCTATAACTTTAATAGTCCCACTCTGACACAACTTCTTTGAAGTAGTTCCTCAAATCGGTCTTAGGCTAAGTTGATCGTAGGTAATTTTTGAAAGAATGCCCTGTGGAGTTTCATAGGCTTACGACTGACGTAGCGCAGAGATCAATTTGAAACCGGTGCCGAACTTCACCGGTTCCAAAGCGATCTCTGGCTACGACAATCGCCAGCAAGAACACTTATTTTATGCATATGGAACGCAGGATGTCACGTCCGGTAAACCCATGCCTCCAATAATTGAACAGAATTGTAGTTACAGATGGTTGGGTAAGGCGACACTAAATTAATTTGGTAACTTAAAACACGGCCATGCATAAGTGAATCAATATAACTGAGGGCTTAAGAAAGGCACACAAATACAATAAAGATAGCAAAACGCTTAGTAATAATTACTTCATTGCAAAGTCTATCACAACACATTTTTTCTCGCATCTCTATTACAGTTAATTGACAATACATAAATCGCATGCAGAGGATGGAAATACAGTTAATGGGACCATGACACATCACAAAGTAACTGGGTTCCCAATGGCCATTTAGAAGTGTTAAATATAAGTCTAGAGATTTATGAATGTCAGTTTCTTTATTTGGCATGCGCACTAGTGCTCATGCCAAATAAAGAAGTTGACATTCATAAATCTCTAGACTTAAGAAGTAATTGGTTCCAATCCAAATTAAATTGATTATTGTCTTGAAAACTCAAATAATTTATGTGTGATTAAGTGTGAAATGCATACTTTGACAAAACGATTTTATTCGTTTATTGTCATCAGAAACATGTCGATTATATGCCACAATCAACTTATTTTGTTTGTCTGTGTATTGGCTTCCGCTTTAACGACCCATAAACAAAATACTTAGCTGACAAGATAAATTGACACAATAGCGTCGTCTTTTTAAGTAGACCTGGGTATTGGATTTCTACCATCATAAATCTCTTCAACGACTTTCAATTATCCGTATACAGTCAAACCAACCAACCAACCAACTTATAATCCCCACGTAAACAAAGTGTCTAACCCAAATGGGTTTGTGATGATTAGATGTCAATTCGTTTTCCCATTAGAGTGCCAAAGCGATTTCAGTGAGACATAACAACTTGAGTATCTAATGCTGTTGAAAACCTACCCTGTAATAATTTGTTTTAAAAAGAACGGATGAGCTATGTTAAACAAATTATCACAGGTTTTCAACAGTTATTTTGACAGATATTTCGAAATTAAAATTTAAAACGGTTGGCGCTCAAAGGGTTAAGGTGCTAAATTGCTTACTTGAGGCAAAGCGTTAACCTTCGCTTGTAATTAGACCCAGGAGGAAGCTTCAGAGGAACATTTGGTCTCAAGTAGTTTGACACACTCACAACAATGATTAAATTGCTAAATGATCGCAGTCATGTGACAATTGGTGTGAATCGGCACCATCACTTAACCTGGATATTAAAGTGTAAACGAGATGAGGTTGCACTATAACCGCAACCATCGATGCCTCTGGTGGTTTTCAGTAAGGCCCCATTGTCCTCAACAAGACATGAGACGGCATGACTCAAAGAAAATAAAACATTTATCTTGGACGTCGTTTCACAAAGCTGCCCTAATTAGGCAACGACTTAATGACCCATATCACCATGCCATGGGTTCAGTTTACAAAGCCATTGTAAACCATGCACTGCTATAAAAAGTTTTCTAGCTGCAATGTCTAAAAGAAAGTTATTTACTCTTCATACTTATTTTCAAGAGCTGACTCATGTTTTCTGGCTACCATCAGCTAAACAAATCGAATCCCAGTTTCTCTATATCAGTTTTCATTTCTCGGATAAATGACATCTACGACCGAATGAAGATTAATTGAAATCCATTTTGAATATGAAAATCTCACCAAACCTGAGGACACAGACATATGTTCATTTTACACACTGTCATAAACGTATTGTAGTTAAGTTATTTTCGTTTCTTATTTAACAACAGACACAAGATTATATATACACTGATGTCACGTGAGCTGAATATAACGGTAAGCTACAATGAACCAGAGTGCTCAAAACTTATTTCGTAAAATCTACTACAGTGTGCTGATTAAAACTCAGAATATTATTTCACAAAGCCCTCGGAAACTTACTACGCCGTAAAAATCATTATAAACGGTGCACTTTCTAAATAAAGAGGTTTTTCTTTGAAACGTACACAGTTTTCGACGTCTTAATGACGACGTCATTGTGAAACGGTACCCCATTCTGATATATTTATGCTTGATTAATATATTTTGCGGCAATGTTTGTAATAACTATTTTAAAACATAACCAGGGAGCTAGATAAAAACATTAGACATAAGACATTGGTATTAAAAATCTACAGATCAAACATAAAATACGCTGTGCTCTCTAAATAGCCAACAAAGTTAACGTAAACATATTAGTGTCATGGAATACATATTGTGTAGAGTTGTTTTGTTAAAGTGGTATTATTAAAGTGGTAGTCAGGCAGCTGTGCACACCAAAGACAACATTTGTCTCTGAATCAAGAGACAGTGAGATGTTATTACTTTGTGTGTAATTATATTAGCTTGAATCTAAAAACGTGACAATTGTTCTGAAGTTTAAATTATGATACAGTTGAAATAACTGTATGTGATTCACCATCAAACAAGATAGGTTGATATGGTAATAAATGGAAATAGTAATGGCATTAACAAAATGAACGACATTGTACATGGAATACATGAAGTGGACAGTCTTTACAATGTGCAGGGGTTTCTTTGGACATCGCCATTGCGCCATTCATGCACAGAAAAAAAGAGGCGCAGGTTTCACTTTTGACTGTGCTACTTCATAAATATCAGGGGTGTGGAAATACCATTCTTTAAAACTTGTCCATGGACAGGTAAACAGACAAAATCTACTTGTCACCAGCTAAACTCTACTTGTCCAAGTTATATAGTTAACACTTACAGTGTTGAACTGGGGTGAGTATAACTAAAAAAAAACTAGTACCACCTTGTGCGGTTGAATTTTTTTTCTGTAAACATTTGTGTAACCACAAACTATTACAGGAAAGCTTTTCAAAAGCCTATTTAGACTGGATTTTGAACATTAAAATTAATAGGTCTGGTGTTCAGAACTTTAAGGATTTAAGTATTCTCTACTTGACCGTGGACAACTAGCACACGCAAATGAATTTGTCCGGGTTTAAAATTTCCCGAGTCCGATGAGTGGGACATAGTAATTCCACACCCCTGAATATATATAACTGTATCGAGCGATACTGGAACACGGTTGGGAACAAGGGCGTACTCCAAAACAAGCACTGTGAAATTGCACAGATTTCCCATTACACTAGCATTAAATAGTTTGATGTGAAGAGTACTGTAGTGTTCGACATTAACCATTCTAAAAAAACCCATCAAATCTGAATAAAGTACAACTTGAATACACCGTGTAGCGTGGTTATCGGGAAGAATTTAAAGATTAAACATGGGCTCTTCAATCTTTATAGTATGGGACTGGTTTGCAATAGGGTCTTCTACTTTTTAACAGGCTTTTAAAAACATTACACTGAATGCAACACAATATGATAAGTATTTATCTGAAACCAACATTTTGAAATGAACACTTAATTCTATCCTCGCTCTTTAGATTTAAAGTATTATGTGAAATACATGTCCACACTAAGATGATTTTCATTAATTTTGCAATATATCCACAAAATGCAGCTGTTTGCAAACAGTAGACGTTGACACACATGCAGTAATAAATCAATAACAGCATATCTCCTGTACTCCATTTACCCTCAAGAGAAACCCCTCCTTTCAAACTGATTTTAGTAGGACTTAAAACTGCGAGTGCACGCTGTTGTTGTAATTTATTTGAAATAGTTTCGAGAGGATCTTTGCATCAAAGTATAAAGGGTTATGCTTTTAACAGCCTATTTAAACTTCCATTTGGACACAAACGGACACATGCCAGGCTCAGCACCTCCAGGGCTAAACGTACAGACCCCCGTTTCACAAAGACGTCATAACTTTACGACGCCGTAAACCATATCCTTGGGTTAAAGGATT
>JAULCD010595003.1:0-13277 GCA_032361085.1 Calliostoma canaliculatum
TGTCGTCTTATCGCGTTATCGCCATATCGCGTGGGTTATAGAACGCGATATTGCGATGGCCCTTCTCGGCCACCATATGGATATCCATCAACACAAGTCACAATTTCAAGTCTTCCTTAAATTAACTCAATAAATGTGTTAGGGTCACAGTCAGAAATGCTGACGAAATGATTTAAAACCTTTCGATTTTTAGATTATAAAATTATCGTTGTTTCAGAACATATTTAATCAACAAAAATGAGCCTATCTACATATATTTTATGTTTGTGAATAACCAAAAGAAATTTTCATTTAAAATTGACATCTGATACTTGTTATCAGTCAAGTTAGATAAAGAGACAATGGCATAGTGCCAGATTTATTTTTGTAACCTAATATCTCTTTCAAGAATGGTTTATGTAACAGACAGAGAACGAGTGACAGTACTTTTTTGGAATATAAAAGGACTGTCGCACGAACAAAGGATGAGGCAAAGCAGAGTTGTTTGTTTGTTTGGCAGTCCTTTTGTGTTCCAAAACTACTGTCACGAGTAGAATGAGTGAGTGAGTGAGTTACTGTTTTGCGCCGTTTGGGCAATAATACGGCTAGACGATTTAAGTATTAAGGAGTTGAAAAGTATTTGAATTTTTTAAAGATTTGTGTAGAGAGATTGGAAGTTTGAATTTAAATACAGTTTTAATTTTGAATTTTTAGATGATGAACAGTGCTACGGAAATCACGAGTCGAAAAGTGTTCTTTGTTCAGCTTCTATAAAGTGTATTAGTTTTCAGTACAATGTCAGTTCATAAATGTGACAGACTGGCAAGCAACGTTGGTCAAAACCTTTTGCCTTTGCTAAATTTTGTATTTCAAATTAACTTTGAAATGACGTATTGTATTAATTGACTCACTTGACCTGTATTCAGGCTTAAAGCACGGTCAAAATGTCTCGTCCAATAGGCGTTCTCCAAACTGGTCAGATGTCGTACATTATACACTGATAATGTACTGAAAATTGTACACTTTATACAAGTCATGCTGAACGAGGTACTCATGTAACAGTGTTTTGATTTTCGACTGTGCTTTAAGCAAGATAGAGAACTCGTAGCAGTACACTATCGGGATAGAAACGGACTATCCCACGAGCAAAAAGCTCGGCTATGCCTTGCCCTTTGTTCGTGTGACAGTTCTTTTATATACCGATAAAGTACTGCCACTCGTCCTCTGTCTATTACATAGACTCGATTATATCATAATATTACAAGGTCAAGAAAAATATTCTATTCAACATGAACATTGCTTGAAATGTTACACAAGCATGTATGGAAAAACACAGACGGAAAAGATCGTATTTGACAAGATGTACATTTGACAGTTTGGATCAAACCTAATTAGATCCTGTTTGTTTGTGTTGTACGAGAGATCAGGGCCCCCGTTCCTTAAAGCGACTGCAGCTAAGCTGATCGTAAGTGCTAAAGTATAACATTGGCTTACGACCTTCGTAGCGCAGAGGTCGCTTTGGAACCGGTGCCATTCGGCACCGGTTCGAAATCGTTCTCTGCTCTACCGACAGTCGTAAGTCTACGATAAGAAACGACTTTACGGGACAGTGTTTCAAAAATCCCTTACGATCAACTTAGCCTAAAATCGCTTTGAGGAACGGGGCTCTGGTCACACAGACATGAAACTAACTTTCGTATTGAAAATATGACTTGTTATAGGTCCACTTCATAGCAGATGCAACGAACTTTATGAATGGTCAACTTCTTTATTGCACAGTAGCGACGTTTCGGTGTAGATTTTATACCGTTTTCAAACTGATATTGCACAGTAGTGACGTTTCGGTATCTTCATCCAAGTCATTGAGGCTTCAAGAAACTTAAAAGTTGAAATTGGTCAGAAGAAACTATTTTCTTTAATGCAAATAGTAATACTTTCCTGGCATTTTGATATCGTGTTTGGTTGTGCCGTTTAAGAACATCTTAATGATAATGACAGACATGGTATCGGCACCACACTGCTGGGATTAATATCCACACAACGTCTATTCCTGTGATAGAGAAGTTGATTACTTTCGATACAATTACAGAACACTGCATTGAGATATACTTCAACCCGATGTACTCAAGTATTACTTTCCCCTTAACCCTCACCGTGCGGCATAGAAGTTATTCTGAGTGGCGTATCCCGGAATATCGAAGGGTTTTGCCTATCCCAATTAGTGGCTTACTCAACACCAGTGCCTCTTTGTCCGTGCGGCTCACGGAAATATCAGGCTAACAGCCTGACCCAGATATTTCCGGGAGCCGCACGGTAAGGGTTAAAACTCATTACAGTGTGTGAGTGAGTTATTGTTTAGCGCCACTTGGGCAATATTACAGCCATTAGCAGGAGAAAACTCACTACACTGTACTACATTATATCTTCTCTGAAACATAAAAATACATTGTACTTACCACCTTTAATACTTATTTGATTGTATTACATTATATCCTCTATGAAGCACACCATTACATTGTATTACAATATCTCTCTCTCTCTCTCTAAACACATTACATTGTATTACAATATCTCTCTAAACACAATACATTGTATTACAATATCTCTCTAAACACATTACATTGTATTACAATATCTCTCTAAACACATTACATTGTACTATAAAATTAACTCCTCTCTAAAACATTATACTGTATTACAGTATCTCTTTTCTGAAACATAACACCACATTGTCCCATAATAATATGTTTTCAAAATGTTGCATCAAAGACTAATAAAGATGCTGTCGCGCATGGCGTTAGTCTGTTTTCATGTCACTGTGCTTACCCTGATATTGAGAAAGTCATCTCGGCCCTGTGGGTCGTAGTCTGTATGGACCCGGGCCCTGCCCAACACTGGGCCTGCGGCGTACACTGGCCTGTCTGGGGTAGAGGCGGCCTGGGGGCTCAACACTGGGGCTGGCATGAACATGGGGTCTGCAACATCACACAGTTGTCTTGTCATGTGTACGTTAACATTATAAGTATAAGAGAAATAATTGTGACATAAACATTGCATAGGATACGCTTAGTCTTTTAAAAACAAAAACAAATTGTGTTAACAAAATTTAAAAAGTTGATATCTGAAAATTCACTGCAGTAAATCATGTTAGTTTAGATGAATTGAGCCTTAAATGTTTGAGATGCATTTAGAAGTTGTGTAGGAATATAACAAATTTGCTTATGGTTGTCAACTTCTTCATTGTCTTAATGCGACATTTTGGTGTAGGTACTAACATCGTTTACAGGCATGTCATTTGCGCCTTGTCATTTAACCCTTAGAGTATTAGCTGATTTTAGTAGAATTAAAAACTATTCAGCAATGTAAGGGTTAAAAGGGTAATCATGATTTTAATCAATATTTCTTTTAACTGAAACTTTTTTCTCAAGAGTTATGTCCCTTTGACTATCCCAAAGTTTCTAGGTTTTTTTCACTGGCACAGAATATGTTTCCCACATAATCGTTTAGCAATACGTCAACCATGTTTGTTGTTTTGTGAAGGTGTGGTTCTCACCTGTTGACTTCATTGCGCCAGACGAGTTTTCTCTCCTCAAAGGGGGTCTGTATATCGCAGGTGCTCCTCTAGCCCCTTCATACACCTGCAGGTAAACAATGGGTAATGAACAGGTAGGCAATACTTTTAGAGACATTTATAAGTCATAATACATAGTTCAGGATTTCTTGGATGTCAACTTCTAACTTTGTTCATGACGTTTCGGGGAATATCAGGATGAAAGAGCAAGCATAAGCCCAAACATTATCAACTTACGAACTAGAAGTTGACATTCAAGAAGTACTAAACTAGGTAGACAATAGGTGATGAGTAACAGGTAAACAATCAATGCAGGTAAAATGCTTTTACAAAGTTCAACTAAGTAATTTGTAACTTGTTTAATCTTAATGCCTGTGGCATCATTTGTAAATTTACTAATATCTATTTCAGTAAACTGTTAAAAGTTATGCTTGTAAATATTTCTTCGTTTCTCGCTCACCTCCACCACGTGTCCCTCTCGTCCCTTCAACACCTTGTTCTTCATGTCGCGGAGTCGACCACTCAGCTTGCCTCCGTTCCTGCACACGTCTCGACTCACTGCACCGAGCAGATGCTGCAACACAACCACAACGTTACCAGAATGTGAACATCACCGTAAGTCAAAGTAGTCTATCCTGTGGTAATTTGTTTAATGTTAAAATGTTAGTTACATCATTTGTCAATTTTACTTTCTTAGTCCTTATAGTGGGTCTCGCATATCTATACAGATAAGTCAACTTCCGCTAATGGCTGCTTGTTTATGAGACCAGCCAGATGCAGTTAGTTAATGAGGTCAGTCAATACACGAACCTGCTATCATTGAAAAGAAGCGCTCAAAGAAAGCCCCAGGATTAAGTCTATCTAAAGAAGCTGTTTAAAACCTTTCTTGTGGTTATTTATCTGAATCTACAACCTAACCCCTACAGAGCTAAGCAACTGTCAATTTTACTGTCCAATTTGAATAGGCTGTTGAAAACCTATCTTGTAATAACTGTTTTATAAGAGGAGCTCGTTTAAACAAATTACCACAGGACAGGTTTTTAACAGCACAAAATAGTCACAGTTTAGAATCTATTAAACCCTATGAACTGCAAGGTTTAAACAAGTTATCACAGGATAGATTTTCAACAGCACAAGGTATAGTTGGCATTATCAGAATATGTTGTTAGTTAGTTAAAACTGTGATTTCATCGTAGCTGTTTACAGACACCCGGAAAAAGTTTGTCAGTTCTGGGCCCCGTTCCTCAAAGCGATTTAAGGCTAAGTTGATCGAAAGTGATTTTTGAAACAATGTCCTGTGAAGTTGCTTTTTACCATAGGCTTACGATTGTCATAGCGCAAAAATCGATTTGGCACCGGTTTCAAAGCGATCTATACACTACGACAGTCGTAAGCTATTGTTATATTTTAGCACTTACGATCAACTTTGCCTAAGATCCCTTTTGGGAACGGGGCCCTGGACAACGTTCAGTTATAGTTGACCCTCATTTGTTTAACCCTATAGGTGTTTTTGACATCCCATGTATTTAGCATTTACACTAAAGTGCTGTTAATATCAAATATTTCAGTGTACAGTGTGCAAATAAACAGGCTATTTAAAACCTATGCTGTGGTAATTTGTTCATGTAAACTCTTTGGGTAATATCACAACCATTTGTTATTGATAATAGTAAAAGAGAGATTTCTACCAACACATCTCTAGAGAGTGCTTCCCACAGTACAACCACAAATTGGTTCATTAAAACATTGTCAAAATATTTTTGTTTCCATAAGCTCTGCCCAGATCAACAAAAGCCCACTGATACGAGCAACTGCAAACCAACATCTATCTCTCACAAGCGTGAAGAGACAAACATCTTTAATTTAACCCTTGAAGTACTCATTTTTTTCTATTTCCAAGTCAAAATTCCGCCCAAAATATGCTGTTACAAACCTGTCCTGTGGTAATTTGTTTAAAAGAGCTCCTGCAGGAGCTCTTTTAAACAAGTTACCACAGGATAGGTTTTCAACAGCACAAGGTGGTCAGAGGATAAAAATCTACTTAACCCTATTCAGCACTGTAAGGGTTAACCCTTAAACTGCCAATGGGGATGCAAGTCTATTTTAATTTTCAAATGTCTAACCAAAGTCCTAAAAGGCTGTTGAAAACGTTTAAAAGAGCTCCTTAAGAAATAGGATAGGTTTTCAACAGCACAAGAAGACCTGAGTATAATTTTTTTTTTAATTCATTCAGAACTTCAAAGGTTAAAATCAACTTCAAATATTCAACCCAACTCTTGAAAGGCTGTTGACAACCATGTTGACAACCCATCCTGTGGTACTTTGTTCCCAAAGGAGCTCTTTTGAACAAATTGCTGCAGGATAGGTTTTAAACAACTTAAGGTAGTAAGTTTCAAATCCAACAAAACTGAGAACTGATGTGGTTAAAATCATAGCCGCTCACTGACCCTAAAAAACGTCTCCAGACGTAGCAATTGTTCCCTAATCCAGCGACCATTGATCAAGCATTTCCCGTGTATTTGTATAATTGACTTTTCAGCCAATCAATATTGAGTCCCAGGGGCAGATCAAGCCTGCCAACTCGTGTTTACCGTCGGTCCTCCGCAACCGTTCGCATGCTCAATTTTGTGCATCTTGACACGAGATTGTCATCATTTAATGAAACTTTCCCCGTACTCACACTTTTCGTCTGCGCGAGGCTGTAGATTTGGGGTTTTTATTCACACCTACAGTCTTATTTATAGAACTGTAAACATTGCGGCATCGATTTTAACGCCACGCTACAAAAGTTACTAGCGGCAAAATTAATTAGCCTCGTTGACCCGACCAACTTTTATTTTTTATTGTGGCCAGTTAAGCTAAATATAATCTTTATGTTTATTTCACGGTAAATGTAGACACACAAATTATGAATAAGGAGATTTAAACGTTATGTCGTGTTATCGGATCAAGTTAGGACTGACGGTTGAAGAGCCCAGTGCACAAGAGTGTTGTAGGTCGACTGACTGAACAGCCATATATCAATACAGACACTCAAAACTCATTTATCAGTAATAAATTGATTAACTTACATTGACCCATTAAGTGCTGAATCCATTTTAGCTAGACTTAAAACTGTTACCTCCTTGTACGTTTGAAAACCTCTCCTTTCGTAATTTGTTAAAAAGAGCTTCAGGACCCCATTCCTCAAAACGATTCTAAGCCAAGTTTAGCGTAAGTGCTAGAATATAACATTGGCTTATAGACTGACGCAGCGCAGAGATCGCTTTGGAACTGATGCCAAATCGATTTCTGCACTATGATAGTCATAAGCCTATGATAAGAAACAATACCACTGTTTCAAAAATCACTTACGATAAACTTAGAGGAATGGGACCCTGAACCACAAAACCTATTCAGGTTGGACCTTAGCCACCGAACATTGTGCTAACAATCTGAGGCTTAATTTGTCGTTAATAGAACTATGATAATCTTGAAAATCAGTATTTCTGTTTTACTATAGGTTTTCAAAAGTCTATTTAGGGTGGAATTTGGACACTACAATGTACAAATACTGCCCTTAGAGCTTAACCCTTTGAGTGCGGAAATTATTTTGGCGAGTTTTAAAACTCTAACTACCTAGTGCTGTTGAAAACCTATTCTGCAGAAGCTCTTTGAAACAAACTATGAAAGGATAGGTTTTCATCTGCCTTTTTAGATTGGAATTTGAAAAGGACAAATGTTGAACTTGGCACACAAGGGTTAAAGTGTCAGGAGAATTTACTGGTCTTTGTCACAGCATTAGCTCAGATATTAACCCTTTAAGTGCCCAGCCCACTTTTTTCTATTTCATTGTAATAATTCCCCCTAAAATAAGCTGTTAAAACCTGTAGGAACTCTTTTAAACAAATTACCACAGAACAGGTTTTTTAACAGCACAAGGTGGTCCAAATTTAAAAATGTACTTAATCCTATTTAGCTCTGTGAGGGTTAATGGTTTTTATTCAGCAGTTGTCCCTCTTTGTGAGCACTTGTGTACGGTCATCAGTCATTTTAACCCTTGCGGTGCTGGAGGAGCTTCACTTCAGTGTTATGCCAAACAGTGGGCCGTGGTAATTCATCAACAATAGCTTTAGAAATTGCAAACATGAAGCCGTGGTTGCTTCTCCAAAATAGCTTTGGCAATTGCAAATCTCAGCAACATTCCTCAGAACATTATTTTCAACCGCACACAATAATGACAGTTTTAAGAGTGCTAAGTGCAACAAGTGTGTTTAAGATTAACTCTGAAAGTGTTGAGCTCAACTTTTGTTTTTATCCAACCTAGACTGAAAGGAGCTCTTTTAAACAAATTACCACAGGATAGGTTTTCAACAGCACACGGTGGTCACAGTTTAAAATCCTACTAATCCTAATTCAGCACTCTCAGGGTCAAATTCTACTTGATTTAATTAAACAGTAAAGAGTTAATTTGTTTATGTCAACAGATGTTATATTTCTTTTTCATATCATTAGCCCTTAAAGTGCCAAATTGATTTCAACAAGTCTTAAAACTATGACAACCTTGTGCTGTTGAAAACCTACCCTGTGACAATTTGTTTAAAAGAGCTCCTGAAGGAGCTCTTTTAAACAAATCACCACTGGATAGGTTTTCAACAGTCCGTTTCAGTTGAAATTTTAAAACTAAAATGAGCAAATGATATGTTCAGCACTTTATACAGCATTGCAAGAGTTAACTTGTATCAACGTATATTTCAATATTGAACATGCTCACTTTGATACTTACAGCATCCTCGTGGTCGTCGTTCTCGGAGGAAATCCCATCATCCCCTGTACTGTAACTTGCACTTCGTTGCCACTGAAACGGAAAAAACATGATTTAACTACATGTACCCTACTTATTATTATTCCCTAAAGTAAACTAAAACATATAACACAATTCTGTTCACGATCTCATAACTTATATTCCTAACTGATGAAAGGTTGCAATTCTTGCCAATTGCACAAGTTTCATATTAATGAAATTCAACATCTTCAAATTGGGATTAGAACTTGAGATTTGAAACTGAACCCAACCATCAAATTTTAACTCATTCAACCCTTAAGAGTGACTTTCCCGTCTGATTGATGTTATTCATGAGTACCAAGCTCAACATGTCCATTTTAAAAAAATACCGTTTCAACAGGCTGTTAAAAACCTATCCTGTAATAATTGTTTAAAATAACTCCTGTAGGAGCTCTTTTAAACTAATTATCACAGAATAGGTTTCAACAGCACAAGGTGGCCACAGTTTTAATCCTCATCGTGCAGCTTTGTTTTAAGCCCTATTCATGCTGACGTTCACGTATGCCTGACCCACAAACTAACCCTAACCTGACAGCTGTGTGAACAACACCACTACCAGCAATAGGTGACTGATAGCTTACATTTAATCAAGATCGCTGGGTAGGAAATCTTTTAAAACAAATTATCACAGGATAGGTATTCAACAGCGCTAGGTCGTCACAGTTTTAAAATCAGTTTGGCGCTCTAAGAGTTAATGCATAATGCATGTGACTGTATCAATATCTACACGAAATTGGATTGTCTCAATAAAATATCTTCCCTTTGTGAACTATTACCAATTTCATCATATCAGAGAATGATCCCCCCGACAAGATGACCCACCATCTTTGATGCGACAGTTTATTAGATTTTACATGGAGCACTGTTCATTAAACAACATTGAGAGAGCAAGAAAAGCCTATATGTGGCAATTTCTGTGCGGTTTCTTCTTTTCACACTTCGTCAGCAACTACACAGGGACCAATAGAGGGAGAGACAGCCGATGAGGCAATGGCGGAATTCTTGATAAACAGCTTATCTATCTGGAAATCAATATCAACTTCAAAGAGAAATTGCCAGCTCTCCACAAAACCGTTTTGGTCTGAGTGGGTCCCTTCCAGTTCATTAGCTGTCTATCTCGCTCCTTGAATCATAGCCCTCTCCCCCCCTTTCTTCTTACTTTCCCTCCACCCTTCTTCTTACTCCCCCACCCCACTTACTTCTACACCCCCACCCATCCAGTTCCTTTCCTCCCTCCTATTGCCTTAACTCCTTTTATTGCTTTGCTAAATTTTATATAAATCATGTTTACAACAGCAATCTCATCCCTTTAACCCATAAAGTGCTGAACCCAACACTTGTCAATTTCTATGTCCAAACTCCAACCTAAATAGGCTGTTGAAAAGCTTTCCTCCAAAAGGAGCTCTTTTACACAAATTATTACAGGAAAGCACAAGGTGGTAACAGTTTATACTCACGCCAGTTTCGTATTGTAAGGGTAAAGGTATTTTTTGTAAATTTAGTAAAAATATCTATTTTCCTCAATTTCTGTATACTTGTCGTAAATGAACCACAAGTACACGAACATAAGTAACTTACAGGGCTAATTCAATTTTGATACAAGTTGCATAAGTGTAGCTTTAAAAATGTAAAATTCATCTCAAAGCTGAGCTTTGGTGCACAAAACCTAGCTAATTCCATGATCTCTTTGCCATTTCGAACATTTAAAATTATCTCCAAATGGAATTTTTATTATTCACTTTCAACATAATTGAGTTTGTAAGAAAGTAGAGTATAACCCTTAGAATCCTGATCTAATTTTAGTTGCACTTAAAACTTTGATGATCTGACACTGTTAAAAACCTGTCCTGTGGTAATTTGTTTAAAAGAGCTCCCTTTTATCACAGGACAGGTTTTCAACAGTCTTTTTAAATTAGAAATCGGATATTAAAACGAACAAATGTTAAACTTGGTATTCTAAGGGTTAACATTTCTTAGATACTTTGAATACCATCTCATGTCTGGCATTTTATTGCAGGAGTAAAGTCTCCATTGTCTGTCTGGTGGTAGGAATTAGAAAACCTAAAATCTTTGACTGGCTTTGACAAAGCAAGTGCAATTAAGCAGTGAAATATTAAAACCTATTTTCAATGCATTTAAACTATTTCTAACACATATCAATTAAAAAATAAACAATTTTGATAACAAGATGAGTTTGTGATTTGTGGTTTTATGCCTTTTAAAAATCATTCTAAGATATCTCACAATGACTGTGATTTATGGCAGGAAAACATCTTGTGTAGTTATGTAAACATGCTAGTCTTGGCTGATACAAATGAAAATTGGGCAATCCCAGAGCATTCTCCACCATTGAGAAAAAGTCAAAGCTCCTTTTATAGGGAAAATGTTGTGTTGCATGTATCTTGTACAGTCATGAATTCTATTGATTTTATATCGCTATCTTGCCGAGATACAACGATGCTGCTTCAACATATGTATCGTACTTGCACACATTATTTTGACTCAAAGCCAACCATTTTTTTTCTCTCTTTTTCATCTAACCCTTACCGTGTGGCTCACGAAAATATCCGGGTCAGGCTACTCGCCTGACCCGGATATTTCCATGAGCCGCACGGTAAGGGTTAACACGGGTCCACCAGCGTCAAGCTGGAGAGAATTAAGTGCAACAATCATGTATCGTTGTTTGGTCTGACTGGGGCAAGAATAAAATCGAATCTATTTGTTTGCTGTCAATGCTTTATCCACTGTGCCACAGAGGCTGGTAGCTCTGGTAGTGACCAGATAGACATTTACAATGTCTTTTGATCAGACATGACAAGAATTCAAACCTGAACCTACGGGTCTTTCTGTTGATGTTTCAACCACTAGGACAATAAGGAAGCTCAAGTAGCTGACAAAAAAAACATTTATAGTGTCTTTCGATCTGACCAAGACTTAAACCTAGAGATCTTCCTTGCTTCTTCTACTTCTACCTCAAGTAGATGACAAGACAGACATTTCTAGATCTACTGTCATTGTATAATGGTGTCAAAGACAAATTGAGGTTCTGAAAATGAAATTAGTTGATATAATAAACAACTTACATGGCTCCAACAAAGAGATTCTGCGACAATGTATCCACCATGAGGTAGCGGTAATATCTCGGCATTGTACTCACTCCATCTTTAAATGTGGAAATTTCCAAATCTGCAACAAATATGTCATTATTAAAACTGTGTTTCAATTTTTATAAAAATATAACTCAACTCATACATTTACTGAAGATTATCAATTTAAATTCAAAGTAGTCAACCCTACAATTGACCCTCAACCCTTAAAGCGCTAAGCCCAATTTTTTTTTTATTTCCTTGTTAAAATTTTGCTAAAAATAGGCTCTTTAAAAACCCATCCTGTGGTAATTTGTTTAAAAGAACTCGTACAGGAAATATTATAATATTCTACATCTTGTATAAGAAAGCAAGTTGTCAATACTATGGTTCATACTTAATAATGACTTTTTCCCAAAAGAATCATAAAATTAAGCACGCAATCAGATCAAAGAAGACGAAACACAATAGTTCTTGCCTCTATTGTAGTCCCACCAATCTGACATAACGAACCATGAACATTTTCATCATGAAATATAATTGTCCTTTTCTGCATTAACACTTAAAGTGCTGAGCACAACATTTGCACATTTTTCAAATTTAGACTGAAACAGACTGTTGAAAACCTATCCTGTGGTAATTTGTTTAAAAGAGCTCCTACAGGAGCTCTTTTAAACAAATGATCACAGGAAAGGTTTTTAACAGCACAAGGTTTTGACTGGCTGAAATCAACTCGGCACTTTAAGGGTTAAGATGAAAACCAATCTCTGGCATATTCCAATCTTTGAACATTTAATAGTAATTCATCGCCATCCACTTCAAATATTTCACCAACAATTTCGACACATGCTTCAACAACTTGGATGGCATTTTGGACCGAGGTTGGTGTAAGAATACATGATAAAAAAAGTGCGGTCGAAGTTAATCATATTTTGCTCATCTCCAAATGGTTCTATTCGTGTCAGTCAACAAAAGGAGCCCTTGAGAAGGAGTTCCGTAATACAGTTATATTATGTTCTTCCATTGGAGACATCAGTTGTGGGATCATTCTGCCGACGCTAATCAGAACAAACCCAGGTTGTATCGAGCCGTAAATTGAATTATACATTTTGTAACGAGATAATGTTCCCAAAGCGTCCAATCCTCCCCAAGTGACGAAACCTTGGCCACGTGTGATTTGGGAAACTATTTGGTTTAATACATAATGACACTCTTTTCACTTGTGGGTTTTTGATTATTGCTGATATTTGAATTTGAGGATTCTAGTTGGAAAAGAAATTCATTTGATATTCATTTTGAGAAACTTTAACTGGACCAATTGGTTCTGTTTTTAAATGTCAAAATTGTTGTAAACTTTACACTTTCCCCCAAAAAACTTGTTTACATAGATTTTGACATTTGGAAAAAAAAAAACATCGACCAAGTGGTTTTACTTGAAAACGTCATTCTTGACATTTATAACCGACGAAATTTTCTTTTGATGAAAGTCACATAAAAGCATACATAAGAAAGTTATAATTAACTTAAGAGAACCCAATGTCTTTAAAATACAGAAAATCAAATTTTCTTTTCCCCTTGAAATCTTCACAACTTTTTGCAAGTTACGATAACAAATTGACTTTGTACCGACAGGTTCGACAAGTTAATTAAGCAGAGCATGATGGGAAGATGACAAATGTCAGTAAGGACAATCAGGGGCAAGACGGCCATCTTTAAAACAAAATCTCAATGATGTGACAAAATCCCGAAAAGCTCTAACATTGGGCTAATAGGTTCAGTTCACAAATGTCAAAAGTGTTGTGAACTGTGAACTTTC
>JAULCD010595113.1:0-13277 GCA_032361085.1 Calliostoma canaliculatum
AAATGGCATGGCGTAGATCATAATGGGATAAAAATGGCCGGATGTCATGTATGGTTGTAGCTTTAGACAATAAACGTCATAAAATGTTGGAAATGCGCTTAATATTTGCATTGTAAATTTTGTGTTAACAAAAAATGACTCCAGGCGGCCTTTTTGTGTTATTTATTTTTACATTTGGTTGATAAGTTTTTAAACATATTTCAGCTTTTGTGTTGAACCATCCTAACATTTATCTGCATGTTTTTTTTTATTGGACATGGCCATTGCCCTTTATAAAAAAACTGATAAAAAGGAATCAGCAAATGAAAATGAAAAATTTATGTGTCGTAAGTTTACATGGCTTGTTTCAAGGTTCCGGCAATGTAGCAACATAGTGACTTTTTATTTTATTTCAGTGCTTTGTTTTTCCTCTGACATATCAATGTCGAAACTATTTCTTTGCTTCATGTGGCATTCTTTCTTTCTACCCCAACCAACTAAGCTTTCTTATAAAGAGACACACAGTTTGCACTGGTGGCAGTATTTGAGGTAATACCAACATAGACAACTTAATTATATAAAGTCTCCAATGCATCTAAGAAAATACAAGTGTTACAAAAAAGTGTTTAAACTTGTAGACTACTTGACTAACAAATTATTCGATTGTTCATAAAATACCAGTCAACCAAATGAGTTCCACAAAGACATCGAGTTTTACTCCAGGGATTATGACCGTTTCTCATTGGAATATTGTTGCAGCTGTGACTTGGGACTCTATGAAGGACACGTAGAATTGGTAAGGCATTATTGAGGGTTTTGAGATGTCAACGACTGTACACGTGCGTTCAGGACATTTCAGGAAATATGTTTACCCTTTCATCAGGTGAATACCATGTCCTGTCATTCACCTGAAGAAAGAGCAAACAAATGCCCTGAAACGTCATGCAGATATAGCCAAAGAAGTTTAAGGAAAATTCTATGAAAATAATAAATGAAAAACGTAACGTGTCTAAAGGATTATTCCTGTAGGTCATGTCCAAACTAGTTTTTTTTTAAATTTAAAAAAATAATTCCAGTCAGAAAAATAACTGACTAAAATTAATACATAAGTGACCTGACGCAAGGTAACTTTATCTAGATTGATAATTTTCTGCCATGTTATTATTCTGAATAATTATTTTTTGTTTTGTTCAATGTAATCTATATATGTTGTTACTTATGTGTGGAAGGTGAAATCATTTTTACTAACAGGATGTACTGTATATGTACTATATGTTCATGTTTCATATCATTTAACTAGTACA
This sequence comes from Calliostoma canaliculatum, assembly GCA_032361085.1. Taxonomy (NCBI): domain Eukaryota; kingdom Metazoa; phylum Mollusca; class Gastropoda; order Trochida; family Calliostomatidae; genus Calliostoma; species Calliostoma canaliculatum. The sequence goes on from JAULCD010595113.1 coordinate 1,284, forward strand.
TATACGCAAGCAATTACTGTAACATAATTTATAGTAGGTCAATATTTGACAGAATAACCGACAATCAATCTCAGTTTCCAACAATACGACCAAAACCATAGCAACATAATATTTGACTGTACAAAATGTTTACTAAACTGATAGAGCAAAGAATTGAAACCAACTAACAGTCACAAACCTTATTGGCATTTGACAGAACAACAACATTGTTGGAACATCTGATGTCATCCCTAATTGTCAGTGATACATGCACGCAGCCACATCATCTGCTTGGTCGTTACTGGAACACATGTATACTTATTATTCAGCGAATTTATATTGGTTTGATGAGATTTCCTATGGGAATCTCATCAAACCAATGGAAAACAGCTAAATAAATTATATACCCTTTTTCAGTGTTAGATCTTGTGCATTATAATTGCCATTTGTTTTGCAAAAAATAAACGAATGTCGTGCGACGTCCAGGACAACGTCGCTCGTTAACACGTAAAAACTTTAAACGCGACAAGATTATAAACACAATAATAATGTTAAATATAATAAAAAGAACAAACGTAATGGTGCATTTTCATGCCTAAGCGCGACGTTGCCTTCTCCGTCACAGTTTAATGAGGTTGCTTAATGTTACAAGCCATGTTACAATGGCAGTCATAGTGCACCATGGTTGGGTCAAATCTATTTTGTTTTAACAAATAATAAATCCTGAATTTCGTGGCCCTGTTCCTCAAAGCGATCTTACTGTTAAGATGATAGTAAGTAACTTTTAAAACAATGTCCTGTGTAGTCGTTTGTTATCATACTCGTAAGTTAATTATACATTTTGGCGAATATGATGAACTTAGCCTAATATCGCTTTGTGGAATAGGGCCACGTTAAATACACACGTATATTAAATAGGGTATTGATTCTCGCAAACTAAACATGACATGATCCTCATGGCCTCATAACCTTATAACATATTTCTAATGCGAACATTAGTAACAATGCATTTCTGCTTTAGGTTTGTGTGAAAGACTATTTTGTGATGATTTGTTTACAAGAGCTCTAGTAGGAGCTCTTTTAAAGAACTAACCACAAATATGAGTGTTAACCTGCTAATTTCGACTTGGACAATGACATGAATAAATGTTAATATTGGCACACTCCGGGTCAACCGTCTGTCCTACTGTGTTAAGAGTTCATCTTTATAATACAACGTAGTTGAAAGGTCCGACAGTACTTCCACTCTCAACTACCAATGAGGAGCGTGTCTATGCAAATGTCAAACCCCATTACTCTTCATTACCACCTGGTTTTAACTAACTAGGAAGTACCATCGGTCTTTATTATTGTTCTCCACAATGTCACTGTAATACATGATATCTAAAGTACAATGTTCTTCCATCATTTAATCTCATCACATGTTCTATTTTGAATGTACGCTTACACCATATGTCAAAGAAAATAGTGTGTTATTGTCATTATCTTGGCGAGTTTTAATAGAATAAAAGGTTTTCTTTAACACTAATTTGTTTATCACATGAAAACATCCTGCTTTTTAACCTTTGAGAGTTAAATTGGTTTCAATTGGACTTAAAATTGTAATTACCCGGTTCTGTTGAAAAATTATATTCTGCTAATGTATTTAATAGAGACCCGGACAATACATTAACACAATATAAATTTTCAACATCTTAGTTGCACTAGAATTACGAGGTTAAACACTATAAGTACAAAGCTATATATAGAATGGTTTGCCAGGGATGCACTATAATACTTCTTAAAAAGTTATGTGCGTTTTATTACATCTAAACACCGTGCATCTAAGGTTACTAGAGTATACACTCATCGCTAGGTTAACGCAAAAATACAATAACAATTCTTCATGTTTTTTATTGTTATAATAAAAACCAAATACAATCTATTTATGTTGCGAAACTCAAGAGTTATAGATTGATTATCGTAGAATATGGGACTGCAACCACCCAAAAATGTTGTTTGCATGTACTGAAGTGTTGTTTTTTCAAATGTACATCAAAAGAGCTTTAATTTAAACTTATTACAAGAAGGTTTGTTCTTATTAGCTGACCGTTTTTGTTTTGTTTTGTACACCGCGTCCATATAGAGTACAACATGTGCATAGTTACTGAACACCTGGAGTCATCACTCACTGCCAGAACTTCATTTGTACAACTTTCATGTTTGTAATCTTTGTTTTAAAAGTTTCCCAACGAGCGTTAATTTGATCAAATTACCACAATAAATGTTTTTATAGGAATTTTTAGTCAGGATTTTGTACACTGAGTCCAAATATAAAGCAGAACTGTGCGTACTCTAACCATGCACCTGATGTCTTCAATCACTGCCAGAGATTTATTCATTAAAAAATTGTGTCGGTATTGCCTTTACATCTTACAGTTTATTTTAATTTGACTAAAATCATTTTCTTGTTTTTATATCTAAGAGTACATAACATTAATGACACCAATTCCAAAACATGAATATTAATGACATTTGTCTAATTACATTATTACTGAACTATCTAAAATTAACTGTTGAAAAAAATCCTGTTGAAAAATTATTTTAGTCAGATACAGAATTTTAGAAACAATTACCTACCAGAGCCCAAGTTAGAAGTTAGTTATGAAAAAAATGTATTATGGTAATCTACATGTGTATAGTTGAGTATTTATTCCCTTAAGAAGGCACTAAAGTGTTTATAAAGTATTTAGCGGATTTCCATTGGTTTGATAAGATTTTTGTAGGAAATCTCATCAAACCAATCAAAATCCGCTAAATAAGTTATATACATTGTTAGTGAGGAATTCTATGGTGAACTAGGTGTACTGCAAGATAAGGTAACAAGAAAGTTAAGGCTTAGTTGTTACCTTGATGCTGACTAATCCCCGGTGTGTTTTAGTATAAATAAACTGTTTATCCATCAATATTGCTCACACAATTGAAACAAAATAACATTCACTGGAAAAATGTACAGAACATTTTTAACGGTTTTCTATTGGTTTGGTGAGAATTTCGTAGGAACTCTTATCAAACCAATAGAAAACCGCTGAATAATTTTTATACATTTTGTTTCAAGTGATTACTACTTCAAGCATGGAATCTTACAAATTCATCTATGATGAACCGATATACATTAACAACAATATTCTATTCTCAGCCACACAAAATATGTGACATAAAACATTCTGTCCAAAAATCGCGTGTTCCCTAAAATACATTCTATTGTATCCGAGTGATGAGTAAGAGGGTAAATTTTGATTTAACGCCGGTTCAACATTATTTTAGTAATCCCGCGACGGTCAGAAATCTGTGAAACCTGCGAGTCAAGGGTGATGCAAGCATCGTACCTTATCCTCACAGCCCTGTAGCTTATAATAATAATCAGATCGGAGTGTCAAAGAATATACAGACTTATGTAAATAGATATCGACAACATTAAAACAAAAGGTTGTCTTTAACATTGAAGTTAACAAAGTCTTTTATTATTAATTAGTACCTTAACAATGACATATATTCTGAGACATACAAAACAAGTCATACAATACATCCCTGGTCAACGATCGCGTGTTTTCTTAGGTGCAATGAAGTCATCCTCTGTTTGTCTGTATATTAGTGGGTGGCCTACATCGATCACCACTTGTCTTGTACGCTGTTGACGTGACTGAGTTGTCGCAATTGTCGTTTCACAGTCCACAAAAGAGATGGAACGGACAAGTTCAATTGCCGTTTTTAAGAGTGCACAGGCACGAAAACAGTTTGAACATGTCCTATCAAAACCACACTGTGGAGAGGTGGCAATATTGATTATATATGCTGTGTACGACACATTTGTATGAATAATCAACTTCTTTATTGCACGATAGCAGAGTTTCAATATAGATTTATATACCGTTTTCAAGCTATCAAACGTCGCTACCGTGCAATAAAGAAGTTTATCTTTCATAAACGTTTGTCACTTTCTGTAATTACAACTAAAATGCGTTCTACATACTGTGTAACTTGTTAACTCACACAACGAGGACAGAAAAAATATTAAATTTGTGGAATACAGGTTTTCTATATTATCTCATAGACAACCTAATTAAACCCTGAATGCAATGTGGCACTGTTGTAAATTTTAACATGGGATTGGAACATATGCAAAGTCGTCTACATAAAATATGCTAAAACTCAAAATAGTGACAGTGTACAAATGTACATGTATTTTATCTTGAACTTGTATGAAACTTAAAGTCTACTACATTTAGCCCCTTTTCACATTTTGCCTGATTTATAACTGTTCTTTCTTTTTATAATGTTATTGACAATACAGTACCGTCAGATTTTGTTTAGCCAACAATTCGTGTTCATTTCTCTAATTAAAATTAAGGACTTTTTTTATTGTATTACAGTCAATCAATTTGTAATTCACGGTAACTTGCTACAGGAACTTGTACAATACCTGCATACATGAAGAAGATACTTGGCTATTTTAAAACGAATGCAACAAATACTATGCCCACATTAAGGTTTGCAATGCACGATCAATATGGTCATATCAATTATTTGAGGAACTTTTAAAAGTGGTTGCATGTAAATCAAGATTCATTGGTTGAAAACCTTTTGTACGTAATTTCACGAAGTATCTTATGCATATACTTTCGTCTTCTTCAGTAAATCATTTACTTGACAACAGAAGCAGATCCACATCGTGCACTGGAAAAAAATGTATAGAAATTATTTAGAGGTTTTCTATTGGTTTGATGAGATTTCCGCAGGAAATCGCATCAACCAATAGAAAACCGCTAATTAATTTATATACATTTTTTCCAGTGTGTATAAGTGCCACAGTTTGTTAGTCTCTGACGTACCTGACTTAGTTTCTCCTTCATAGGACCTGTAGAAATACTAAATCAAGATACTAAGTCGTACGTAGACGTATTTTTTGTGGCACTAATACGCTTTCGTAGATTCAGGTGAATAGAGATCAGTTTTACAGCCAGGTCGTTAAAAATATTCCTTATATTCACACTATTTACGTAGTGAACTTATATTTGCAGTCAAGTGACTTACGAATAATTTATTTCAGGAAAACCAACAACTATTGGACCTTTTGAAATATTGTAAGAAATCTTCAGATCCAAAAACAGCCAAAGCAGCGGAAGGAGCTCTTTGGGTTCTACAGATGAAAGAAAAAGATAGTGCGTTAACATCTCCATGAGTAGAGAGTAAAATACTAATACCAACATATTTATAAATTTGTTTGTATTAGGGTTTTCTAAAGACGAATGAAATGTAAGAGGGGTAATGTTTATACGTTCGATTTAATACATACAATTATTAATTTAACTTGTATTGTTAATCACTTTTATATCTGCGCGTTTCAGTGTCCAAATTCAATACTAAACAGGCTGTTTTAAGCGACGTTGATTATTCTAAAGACTTTGAAAACCTATTTTGTGTTGTGAAAAACTCCAAAAGAAGTTATTACTCTAAAGCTTGAAACCTATCTTGTGATCATTTGTGTAAAAGAGCTTCTGAAAGAAGCTCTTTTACACAAATTATCACAGGATAGGTTTTAGGACAGCACAAGATAGCCACAATGTTAGGCCTTACTAATATAATTTTAACAACTGGAGGGTAAAGATCCTTAACTTAAATTTATAATTTAATTTGCAGTTATTTAAAAATTAAACCGTTTTGAAGACAGTATAATGTACACAGGTTGTGAGATTTTAATTAAAGTTTCTTTCTTCAGAAAATAAGAAGTCTGATGAGTTATTGGACTGTGTGGGTCACGTGATGATCAGTTACCAATGGGGAGATCAGAAAACGATGTCACAGGTAAATGTGTCAAGATAGTTTATCTTTAGTTTCTTGTTGCAGTTAACAAAGTTAATTCGATTCTAAAAGGCTATATCGATCAATTTCATTTTAATATATTAGTTTTATGTCTTAAAATGTTTTACTGCGTACATTTAAAAAAATAAGATAAAAAAATAACCAATAAAAGCGTTCAATTTTTAGAATACTGTGCATAACTATTGTGTTCAATTACGTTGATTTAGACAGTGATCAAACGTATGTTGTAATATTTTAAATTCACACTATCTGTACATGGATGCTATTTCAGGTTGTTTGTCAAATACGAAGTAAATTTCATCGAGTGAAGTCTGAAAATCATACTTTCACTAGATAAGAAGCAACGAGCAAAAAATAGTTTTCTGACTTTACGAAATACATTTTCACGCAATTTTGCACGGGATACATTAATTAAATATATTGCTTTTTAAGTTATTTTTTTCTTGTCAACAATTGTCAGATGACTGTAAGCGATTCCTGATACAAATATATAACTTTCAAGTATTTATATTGATGAGACCACACACACATTTAGTTCTAAATTATCCATGTTGTCTTCACAAGACATATTGACTTATTTTACTTATTTAATATATTGCTCACGTGTTCATTCACATAATCTTTAGGGTGGACGATTTGTGGCCAAACGTTCTTTGTTTTCAACTGATACTAGCCAAGTGGCATGACTTGTGAACGTATATACATATACAAATACATTGTCACTGTTATGATTGGTTTTTTTATATTTCACGAATATGGCTTGTATGTTTACTATATAAAGTATACATTTCACCCACATTTATATATACTAAAAGCGACGATTTTGACACTTTTTTGTGGTTGAGGGGTTTATATCCCGCCCGGGACTCAACCACAAAAAGTGACAGAATCGTCACATTATAGATAGTGTAATCTCCAATATAACATGTGCAGTAATGGGATTTATGCGCTGTAATTTGATTTAGAAATCAATGATACCAGCTTAGTATAATCCCGTTTCACTCGTATTTGTATCTACACCTACTTATGTTTTAAGGTGAAAGAATGTCTGAAAGGCGAGGACTTCAAGGTATGGATGGATATCGACAACATGGGAGGGTCAACTCTTCAGGCCATGGCGGAGGCTGTTCAGAACTCTGCTGTGGTTCTTGTCTGTATGTCAGAGAGATACAAGGAGAGTCAGAACTGTAGATCAGGTGAGGGTGTATTGCACTGTATTGCAATGTTCTTCTATGTATTGCAGTACGTATTGTCTCCTTAATGTTTCATGCCACGCGATCGCAATTTATTACAAACCGATGCAATGTTAAGATAGCGGTACGGAATGCAATACTGCGAGCTTCAAACATACTCCGTATTGCAATCGTGTCGGATCTACTTTTCCCGCCAGCATAGGCGTATCAACGTGTTTTTGTCTGATCAGTATGGTAGTACTAAACTAACACATTATTGCGAGTGCGTCTACCATTTTAGCCGTAACAATGTTTAAGAGCCAGGATAAAAGTAAAATAATCAGTCAGTGAAATGCAAAATCTGAAAGACCGGTTGTAATCGCCGAAACACAGTATGGCTGTTGGAATATTTCCTACGTGTGTGTATATGTAAAGTTTTAAAAAAGCAAAAAAAAAATAAAAACAAAAAAACATTTTCAAAAACGTGACATTTATGTACATGGTTCTCCTATATGCGTGACCATCCATGGAAAACACAAATTAAACGATAAGGATATCGCCAAGAAAATTTTGATAGTTAGATTTTGATTTTGATCTTGACTTTAACAGTTTGTAAATAATAAATTATTTAAGCACAAAACAATCTTTAAAAGTAATGTTTTTCTCACTTTCCATATTTAAATCTTAGTTTGAATGAAAAAAAACCTCAATTTGAATGAATAAAAATATAATTGTCGTATTTAAAGAGTAAAAAGAAGAACTATGATTTAACGTGGATAAATATATGTTCAAAACTGTATAGATCAGTGAAACGGTCTGATGCACGGAATGATCGCTTGGTCGCCGTGATATGCAAAAAATGTTATAGATTTGCCAATAAATTCGACTTTATTTTATCAAAAGAGGGTATTATAGATAGATTATACAGAACGTCATAGCAGTACATTTGAACGTCTTGTATTGAACTCGAAGAAGTCCTGAAAACGTAATTGAAGACGGAATCCTAATTGGCTTCCTGCTTCGACTCGTATCCACTTCATAATTTTGAATCTTATTATTTTAATCCGGTGCTTAAAAGTCGCTCCAAAATTCAAACACTGACCGAAACATGCCAGGCAGCCACGGTCATTGAGTGCAGAAAAGGATATAATTGGTGAACATTGTTATAACATGTTGGTGAAGCATTGGCAGTCAGGGTGACTGAGCTATTTTTATAACAGGCCTATCTTACGCCCAGTCAAACTCATGAAAGAACACATGTTGTAGGTGAATGATTCTGATTGGTTAAAAACGTCTTCATTTACGTCACAACAAAGGGAGGTATTAAATGACAAACTTATGGGACTTTATTAAAATGTTATTTTTCAAAAAATATTTGTATAAAAATCATTACAGTTAATAAAATTTAACACATGGTAAAATTAATAATTTTTCTTGTTTAACATTTTCAAACAAAAAAATTCTTTAAAAAAGGGTTGAAATTGTGTGTATAAATGCACATTAACACTTACAATGCTTAACTAAAACATGTCAATTTTAAAGTCTACTTCAAATTTAAATAGACTGTTGAAAATCTATCCTATGGAACTCTTTTAAACAAATTACAACAGGATAGATTTTCAACAGCACAAGGTGGTCACTGAAAAACCCTGATAGTTGAAAAACTAAAAACCCAAATATTTAATTTCCATCAATATCTTGTGTAATCTTGTGCACACAAAAAACCTGTTCAAGACACCTCCTTATTCCTTGGATCATGCTTAATTTGAGTCTAAGGAATCATGTACAATTCTTAACGCAAAGCAGCGGTCATAATTGAGAGTCTGGACAGGTGGGTCTGTCTGTCGAACACGGTGGCCTAAAATGTCCAACAGATTCTCAATGGGAATGAAACCTGGACTCATGGGTGACTATGAGTATTCTGTTACAAGAACTGTGCGACAACACGTTATTTGTGAGACTCGACATTATCATCTGTGGTAATGTGTCTTGTGGCTATCAAAATATGGGACAACAGTCCTCTCAAGCACCTGCTGTTGATTCCAAGGTCCATTAAAGTCACCATGAATGGTAATGAGGTCATCTGCAACACAAGATAATGCATCCCCAAACCATGATTGACCTTCCCGGAAAGTCTCCAGAACCCTGTTACTCAAAGTAATCTTAGTGTCAAGATTATCGTAAGCGATTTTTCAAACAATGTCCTGTGGAGCTGTTCTTTGCACCGGTTCCAAAGTGATCTTTGCGCTAACGTCTGAAAATGATGACCTTACTGCAATCAAAGGGACATAACTCTCAAGCTTACGTGACTACTAGTTTGCATATTGTTAAACCATTTACTTTTTTATTTTCTTTCTACCCAAGTTTTACTTTGAATTTAATTTACATAAACCATTTCGTGTTACAGGAGTACAAATTAAATTTGAAGACATGGAAAATTAGTTTCAGGCAAAAAGTAGTTATTATTGGGCGTGGCCTTTTAAAAATAAAGTCATTTGGAAAATGACGTCATTTCATGAAAAAACATGATTTTCATTGTTCTTGTACAAACTTAGCTGTCGGCATTATGAACACATCTTGTTCGTGAAAACCAATATCTTGCAAGTCCAAATATTTAATTTCCTTCAGTATCTTGTGTAATTTCCCTGCATACTAACAACTGATTCAAGACACATCCTCATTCCTTGGATCGAGCTTAATTTGATTCCAAGGAATCATGTACAAAACTTAATGAAAAGTCTGTGCTCCGAGTATGAAACCCTTCATATAGTATTGACGTGTGTATGTGTGCGTGTACATGCGATATTATTTATTAAACTGCTGAGGAGACATATATATATATAAGGACAATTTCTCTGAAAATCACTGCACTCAAAATATTCAATGAATTAATTTTTATTTAGGCAACTTAGTTTTAAATGTAAGCTTACAGTTGCTTCAGCTGTTGACTTTTTGCTCTTTTTGGCTTTGGCTTTCTTCCCTCCTCGCCGACTGGTCTGGTTTTGGGAGGAGGATGTATTAGAGGAACTTCTTTTGCGCTTACAGCTGCCTGTAACAGAATATAACATCTTGAGAATACTTTATTTGTACAACATACCACCTTCTTCAACCCTCCAAACACCCAAGTGATTTCAGGAAGGACTTAAAACCATGACTACTCTGTGCTGTTGAAAACATATCCTGTAACAATTTGTTTAAAAGAGCTCCTTATAAAGACTGGAATTTGAACACTGAAATTAACTTGGCACTCAAAAGATTAAGAACTGTCTGTTGCTTAGTTGCGAGTACCAGGGACTCCTAAATTTATACGTCAAGGTGAATCCCTGCTGTATTTATCACTGTCAAAATTATATTGAAATTTGTTCTGATTTACACGAAAATTACTTGAAGTGAAAAGCTAAATATTAGGTTTTCTTTTCCTTTAAAAATTCGTAACAACACTGAGAAACCAAGTTGTTGATGTGACCTACCAAGACAACTCCAGAGCTTGAAGACGTCGACGGCCATGATGAACAACTCTGGGCTGTACACCTTGAATGCTCCACTGCCTGTGATAAAAGACGGAAAATAAATAAGTCACAACGTTTGCCGATTTCAGTTCCACCCCAATGTCTTACATCAAACTTATGGCCGTTGAAATCTCTGTTTTTGTAATTTGTTTAAAAGAGCTCCTACAGAATACAATAGCATTGGCTTTCAACAACAGGGATGGAATTCAACACAAGCCTGAAGCTAGTTTGCTAATGTTAAATGTATATAAATATTAAAACCAAACAGTTACAGTTTTAAATACAACAAAACATGTTTTTAACAGTAAAAACACAAATTAAATGCTCGTTCTCCCAGGAATGCACAACATGAAAGGGTAGTTTAGATTTCCGTGCCCCACAAAAAAGACACAGATTGCCAATCAAATCAAGCAAAACAGACGGGTGGAAAAAAAGTTTTGCTTAAAAGTAATAAATAAAAAATAAAATTTTTATGCCTACTTCAAGCCAAACATAATGCTCATTATCTGAAGGTGGTGGGTTGAGTTGAAACACACGTCTTAAACTCCAAACATAAACCCGAATCCTAGCAGGTGAGGAACAGTGGCTAAATCACACGCCACCAGCTGTGTTGCAAACCCAAGTTTCGCGAAAGAAAATAACTATTTGATTTAAAGAAAACAACAAATCGACCCTGAACAGTTGAAAGGTTAAAAAGCCTTTAGGACTGAACAGTGTCCATTCATTAGGTAATCGTACCAAATCAGAGGACGGTTAAAAACGATACAATCTCTTGATATATGCAGTAAAAGACATGTCTTTTTTTCTTATTAAAGTCATAATACTGTATAACATGTAGTAATAAGTTAGGCATTTATATAGTGCCTAAATCCAGAAGACTGCTCATAGGCGTTTTGTCGTAAGCTCTTTTGAAGATCAAGGTTTTCAGTTCAGATTTGAAACTTGTTATGTTTGTCGTGCAGCGTAGAGAAGATAGAAGCTTATTCCACAGCACAGTACTTGACGGTCTTGACCTTATTTACAATGTCTAGTGTTCAACCAAATGATGAAAACTGCATGAGCAAACAGCCAAATTAATGCTAATAAAAATTTCCCGTCCAAACGAGATAGCGTAAAAAATGCACTATGGGGACAGGAAGGTGGTGTTTAGCCACAATTAAGGGGGTACATGTATTTGCTTACATCTAGCTCAACTACTGTCGGGAGTTTGGAGGGAATGTGTGTTCCGTGGGGAATGAGTATTATGTTGGCTAAAACATCAATTCAATATAAGGGTTAAGGGTAGGTAGCTTTCAACAATAAATAAACAAATGCTGACCTGGCACTGTAATTAGCTTAAAGTAGCAGGTGGCAGACAAGATGGCAGCTGACCTTTGACCTGAATTGGAGGACACCTGAAATTTAAATTAAAAAAAATTCTGTATATTATTAATTCTAAGTTTCATTGTCATACCTTATATTGTTTACAGATC
>JAULCD010595224.1:0-13276 GCA_032361085.1 Calliostoma canaliculatum
AACAATTAATAAACCTACCAACGATTGGATGACTGCAACAGTTCATCCAGACACCACTAACTTCCCTCGCCCCCTCCCAATCCCCCCACTCCCCCGACCTCTCCCCTTTTTATGTCCCCAACTGGCAATGTAAATGACCAACTTCATTCTGATAGTTTGTAGGAAACTGATTGTAGAGCAGACTGTCCTCAGCCATACTTTTCACCCATTCTCCATGTACAGTTCCATATTTATGTAGTTCCATATCAAGATTCCTGTGTCATATGCATTCCTTATCCATGCAGGAGTCGATTAATTAGTCGTTTCCCACAACCTGCAGCGTGATTTCCCTAACTTATCTGAAGTAAAATAAACTGATTTTGTTACAGACAGTACGACAAACTGGAATGTCTCATTAATTGGACAGTGTTGATGAACAAACAATAACAATTACACATAACTGACCGTAGTAGGGTTCTAAATGTTACAAATGAGGGCAAATATTCAGTTGTTTCACAAATGTGATCATGTAGTTTTATTTACCATTTTCCTAGAGGAAGATCGAAAATCCATGCATGATGGCTACCCTGTACATCTAGCAGTTGGGAACAAGGATGGCTACCCTGTACATCCAGCAGTTGGGAACAAGGATGGCTACCCTGTACATCCAGCAGTTGGGAACAAGGATGACTACCCTGTACATCCAGCAGTTGGGAACAAGGATGGCTACCCTGTACATCTAGCAGCTAGGAACAAGGATGGCTACCCTGTACATCTAGCAGCTGGTAACAAGGATGGCTACCCTGTACATCTAGCAGCTTGACACAAAAATGGCTACCCTGTACATCTAGTAGCTCGGAACAAGAATGGCTACAATCTGGACACTCAGGGTGAAGGCCTCATTGAGATGTCCATTTGAGACAAACAGAACAAAGTTTTTTTTAGCATGACAGGTGGCTTAATCACTGCGACAGACAACTCTAGGGGAGACAAACGGTAAGATAAAAAATTACCTTGTGTTCATGGATTATTAGTTTACAACAGTTCAGAAAGCAATATGCAGGCAATAAAAAAACTGTAAGGCTTAATTATTGAAGAGCAATTTCGCAATCGACCATTTAGATAGAGCAAAATTGTGATACTCTAGAGAGAAGTAATAAGCCACTAGGGTTTGAGTTTACAATAGCTCTGGAGAAGAAATTGGTTCTACTTCCTTATTATTTGGAATATTTCCAAATGCAGTTTATGCAAACACAGGCAACCACTTCCGCTCTCCCATAAGCCACTACCACTTACGGCCCTTGCTGCTTACCTAGCACCCCCGGGACACTCATTATGAATCCAGTGCTTTGTTCGATATCGCATAAATATTTGGCAAGTCTTGAAGTTTTCCCTCAAGTTTTCCAAGAATTTCCCAAGGTACTTTCTGTGTTTCTGATATCGGGGCTACATTGCTTTGAGAAGCGTTTGACTGTAGTTCCAAGAAGCAGAGGGATACAAGCAGGACTACTTTTGAAAATAGTCATTCCCAGTATATAAAATAGACGAATAGAGAAAAGAGCTAACAGGGATCAAAGATGTTGTTAAGCAACTGCTGTTGATGACTAACCAACAGACAACAATAATCGATGCGAAATTAGCACAACTACAACCATTAGGTAGGCTCACTAAAGGTCATTTTGGAGTCGTGTTCCATGATTTATTTCACATTGTATGTATCCCGTCTGCGCTGCAACAGCAGATTCAAGATAGGAAGTTTATTAATTTGCATCAATTGTTGTATCCTGACCACTAGCAGGCAACTATTAAGATGATTGCTGATGGTGTAGGGAACTTTTGTAAAGTACATGGAAGTTGTATGCGAGAAGGCTGACCGGAGACAAGAGCTTGTCCTATATCTACAGCATGTGATCGATCCATACATCTGACATGGTGGGTCTCTTTTTTTACGAATATCATAAGGCCTTTTTCGCATGTGTATGCAGCAACTTTGTGGTCAACATATGGACTCAAGGCGAACAGGTCAGTTCCAGACAATGACCTTGAGACCAATGAGATTCGCTAGAATCTATGCTCAAGTACCATTTGTTTCACAACATCACACCAAGCCCAACAATGCCCGAAGAGGGCAGACTCCATTGCAATGCAGCAGCCCCAATATGACATGCAAGGACGTCGCAGAGTGATTTTTAACAGTGCTGAGATTTGCAACAACTTTAATGGACTGCGGAGCTGTACTAGGTCGGTGTGCAATTTTTCACACATTTGCAGTTTTTGCAAGCTGGACCATGGGCTACATAAGTGTCACAAGGCAGAGAGACGACAAAGCAGGGAAGAGTTGAACAACAAGGGTGCGCCTAGCGAGAATGTAAGCAGGTAATGACTAACCCCAGTGGAAGGACAGTGCATCTCTACCCCGGTACGTGCTGATGTACTGCAGGCCGAACTCTCTGAACACCCTAGCCTCCAGTTTGTTTATATGTTGGTAACAGGTTTTACAGACAGGTTTTTACAGGAATTGATTATAATCAGATAATCACTTTGACATGCACCAATAACATGACCGCAAGAAAGGATAAAGGGGTTGTTTCTGCTTTACTTAAATTTGAATTGGAAAAAGGATTTCTCATTGGCCCATTTACACAGTCTCCCTTTGACACTTTCAGAATTAACTTGTTAGGTCCGCAGAATCAAAATATTCAGGGAAAAAACACCTCATCATTGATATGTCTGCACCGCACACACACAACACAACTAGCATCAATGAAGTCATCGACAAGACCCAGTACAGCTTGGAGTACGCCAAACTACAAGACGCCATCAATGTGATTGTGGACCTTAAACGTGGGGCACAGTTGTGTAAGCAAATGCCGGTACATCCTTCAATGTAGCCATTTCAAAGAATCAAGTGGGACCAGCAGATGTAATTTTACACACACGCTCAAGCCCTAAAGAATTCGACTACCTGTCTGAATTTGTTGGATTGCCAAAAACAAGTATTTTATACCACACATGCTGCACTTGCTTGACGACTTCTTGACAATTGATTCACCACATGTGGAAGCTACCCGAACCATGACCCTCATGTGCTGCTTATTTAAACTTATTGACATACCCTTGGCTGAACATAAGACCAGCGGGCCAACCACTTGCCTAGAATACCTTGGGGTTACACTGGACACATCGTTGTTTGAAACGAGATTGCCATATGAATATTGGCAGTGATCGAAGAAACCCTGGTAACTTCGCATTGCACTAAACGACAGTTACTATCCCTACTAGGGCATTTAAACTTTGCATCGCACGTCATGCCACAGGGTAGATTGTTTGTATCTTACCTTATTCAGCTCTCCACCTCTGTGACTGGCTTATGGGAAACAGTGCATCTCACTCAAGACTGTCGACAGGAACTGGCAATGTGGAAAGGTTTTCTTCAGTCATGGAATGGAGTCGCATTGTTTAACGATTCTCACGAACACCAGATGTTGATCTTGAGTTATACACTAGCATAACTCATCAACTGTGGGGTTCGGGGGTTATTTAGCAGACAAATGGTTCTGGGGCAGGTGGCCCGAAGAAATCCAACTGATGCCTAAAGTGTCAATGACATACAGGGAGCTATACACTATAGTTATAGCAGCAATCCTGTGGGTATAGTTATACCATAGTTATAGCAGCAATCCTGTGGGTATAGTTATACCCTATAGTTATAGCAGCAATCCTGTGGGTATATTTATACCCTATAGTTATAGCAGCAATCCTGTGGGTATAGTTATACCCTATAGTTATAGCAGCAATCCTGTGGGTATAGTTATACCCTATAGTTATAGCAGCAATCCTATGGGTATAGTTACACCCTATGGTTATAGCAGCAATCCTGTGGGTATAGTTACACCCTATAATTATAGCAGCAATCCTGTGGGTATAGTTGTACCCTATAGTTATAGCAGCAATCCTGTGGGTATAGTTGTACCCTATAGTTATAGCAAATTCCACAGATTAGTTACGAGAGCAAAAGCCGAACCTCACTTCCAGCAAGTCATCATGCCCTAACCCGCGAAGTTCAGCTTCTGTGGAAGGCATCGCTGGCAGAATCAACCCACCAAACTTACCAGTCAGGCATCAAGTGTTTCCACACTTTCCTGGTCAATTACAACTTAAGTTGCCTACAGCAGCACCAGCTTACCGCCTTAGGACACACACCTGATCTATATCGAGGCATACTGCCATGCTATCTTACATCTAAGGTACAACACCATCAAGCTATACTTGGTGGCCATAAGACACGGCGATTTGGCACAGGATGGATTGAACCCTTTCTACGATTCTACACAAGACAAGCTGCAAATAGTGCTCAGGGGAGTCAAGCGTCTACAAGGAGAAAGCATGTCGAAAAGGATATACCCATTACGTTTAAAGTGCTTGCAAGTATGTGTGAGGCCCTAAAAGCCGGGTGCTTTACACTGTTCGTGGATGCTATGTTGAGCACAGCCTGTTCCTTGGCATTCTATGGCTTTATTTGTAGTGGGGAGTTTTGTGTAAAAGGGGTTCAGTTTAACCCTAGTGTGAATTTGTGCGTCCAGGATGTGATGTGTCACGCAGATGATTCTTGCTTGGAGGTATTCCTGAGGTCTTCCAAAACGAATTCATTTTGTAAAGGAGTCACAGTGTTCAGCATTGCAGCACTATGCCCTGTTAGAGCTACCGGCATACCAGAACATGAGATGGCTCATGTCACCTACTACCTAGATGCTCTTTATCACACCAGGCTTGCAACCCATGAACAGAGCCTTTTTCGTCACTGAAGAGAAGTATCTGGTACAGAAGTTAGGTCTGGACAGCGACAGATACAATGGGCATTCTTTCAGGATTGGGGCTGCTACTACAGCAGCATGCGCTGGTGTGGAGGATCATCTGATCCAGACTTTGGGACAACGGCCTACATCCATACATCCAAAGCAGCGGTTAAGACAGCACACAACATGATGTCATCATACACAGATTCTCTAGCATAGCTCTATAATTACATAGTGTTCTGTTATGTATTTTTCTATTTTGCTTTTTTCTATTTTGCTTCATTATCAATGGTTGGTGGCTTCCTCCTCTCTTTAATCATCTCTTTTTACTCCCAATACCTTTTGGAGGGCACTTCATTTCACTTAGGGCTTGGGTTTTTTCCCAATTCGGTTAGCTAGTTAAAATACCTGTAGATAGCTAATCATTCTAGCAATATGTAACATTTAGCACTATCTTCTTTCCTTAGGTAGATGTAGCTTTCTTTCCCAGATATTACAATTTTTTATGTAACTTCTAATATGCAAATTTGGTATCTCTGCATAAGCTCACACTGACAGCATAACTTAGCGTATAGGTATAGCAGCTTTTGCAAGTAGAATGCGAGAGTAACTCTACCGATGCAATCATGCTAAGATTATTGCGCATAAGCTCTCGCTTATCATCACCTAGGTTTACGCTTTTTATCACCTGAGCTTACGCTCATGCTTATTACATCAGCTGACGCTGACTCAAGCCTCACGGCTAATAGCTTCTAGCTCACGCTGACTCAAGCCTCACAGCTCTTAGCTCGCAGCTGACTCAAGCCTCACGGCTCTTAAGTCACAGCTGACGCTGACTCAAGCCTCACAGCTCCTAGCTCCTAGCTCACACTCACTCAAGCCTCACGGCTCCTAGCTCACGCTGACTCAAGCCTCACGGCTCTTAAGTCCGAGCTCACTCTGACTCAAGCCTCACAGCTCCTAGCTCACACTGACTCAAGCCTCACGGCTCCTAGCTCACACTGACTCAAGCCTCACGACTCCTAGCTCACACTGACTCAAGCCTCATGGCTCCTAGCTCCTAGCTCCCACTGACTCAACCCTCACGGCTCTTAAGTCAGAGCTCATGCTGACTCAAGCCTCACGGCTCCTAGCTCCTAGCTTACACTGACTCAAGCCTCCAGCTCCTAGCTCCTAGCTCACACTGACTCAAACCTCACGGCTCCTAGCTCCTAGCTCCTAGCTCCTAGCTCACACTGACTCAAGCCTCACGGCTCCTAGCTCACATTGACTCAAGACTCACGACTCCTAGCTCACACTGACTCAAGCCTCATGGCTCCTAGCTCCTAGCTCCCACTGACTCAATCCTCATGGCTCTTAAGTCAGAACTCACGCTGACTCAAGCCTCACGGCTCCTAGCTCCTAGCTCACACTGACTCAAACCTCACGGCTCTTAGCTTGCAGCTCACGCCCAATCATTTGCTTGTATTACAGGGTAGACAGCTCACGCTGTTCATGTACTTGTTATTTTAATGTGTAGCGTTTAGCAGGTAAATGATGTGACCGCCCCCCCAAGTGCCAAAGATAATTGAATAAACTATTAACTCTCATGCTGTTTTTATGTCTTGTGTTTGCATAAATTCCAGTTTTAACCACATCAATGTGTTCACACAATAATATGCTACAATGCCGTATCAACACAAACCCAAGCCTTTGAGGAGGAAAGTTGTGTATTAACTGGTAATTGTTTGTGCAGCAGCCTCTGGCAGGAACCTTCATCTGGGGCCTTGAGCGTCCATCATCACTTCCAGAGAAAGCTGGAACCACTTCCGACAACTACAACTCACTTCTATATCAGTTGCTCTGTAAAGCCAGCTAACTATGTAAGTATTAGCATTCTGTATGGCTAGATGTGAGATAAAATAACACTTATTTCAAATCAAATAATGAACAACATAACTCAGAATTTCTTTGAATATTTAATGACAATTTAAGATCAAAAGTAAACAATTTAACGTTCTCATAATTAAAAAAACAGTTCTCATATTGGCTATTTTTAGACATCTATTCCATTAAAAAAAAGGGATACATTTTTTTGTTTAATTTTGGTCAGGTACATAGTTTAAATAGAATCAAAAAACATCTAACAAAACATCTGGTAAAATTTACATGCACAGTTTTTACCAAAAACATCATGCAAAACACGAAATGCTTAAATTTGGTTGTAAGTGAACACAAGGGTTAGGTGTTGAATACAATTCCACTGTTGAAATTTGCTGCAAATAACAATGGACCAAATCAGAATGATAATACACATGAAATACATTATGCCTGAATATAAAATTAGGTCGTCGTGGATATATACCAATGTATTATTTGAAAATAACATAATGGCAACTTGGGAAGAAAATTTATGATCTTTAAAACTAAATTGTAAATTAAAATAAAGACACCTATCATTTTGTAATATTTTATACGTAATTTAACAAAACAAACAAAATTGGTGGCTTCTACTACAGGAGACTCAACATATGAACAGTTCAGTATGCTGGTGACCCAAATGATGGTTTATAAAACAATGAAGGTGGAAAACACAAATTCCTTGAAGGCAATTGTCTCTTTTATTTTGAGAGATAAGCCGATCACATGTCCAGTTGAAATAACGAAACAAATAAAAACCACACAAACTGGATACATTAATATCTTTATCAAAGCTGGTTAGATAAGAATATGGCTGTTGTGTTAATGTGTTTCTAATTGCAAGATTAGAACCAGTTGGTGTCAAATGAAGCATCTGTAAGATTGGAACCACTTGGTGCTACTTTAAACAAGACTTCAAGGTGTTGATCATAGGAAACGGCCCACCACGACAAGTGTCTGAGATGTCATCTAGGGGTAGTGCCCACACACCCATACCTCCAAGACTCGCTTCAAATGCCCACTTACACTGAAATAAATAACAATGTGAGAAATTAAGAGAAAAATGACTACATTTTAACATACATGAAAAAAAATTCCACTTCAACTTTTTGTGGATGATGCTATTTAATGAACTTTAAACTTAAAGTTGTTGTTTTATATCCTTCAAATTTTGCTAGGCCTCATATTGTCATAAGTTTTAAACTTAAAGTTGTTGTTTTATATCCTTCATAATCTGCTAGGCCTCATATTGTCATAAGTTTTAAACTTAAAGTTGTTGTTTTATATCCTTCATAATCGGCCTCATATTGTGATAAGTTTTCAGACTATGTCGAATTTTTCTGAATGGAATTAACAATCTTAGTAATGAAATTCTAAATGTTAAAAGTCACCCCTTTACGTGTGCAGTTGTTTGGAGAATGTCCTGTTCCATTGCACTACATGAAAGGCAGCGCATTGGGTTTGGACTTGGTATAATTTCTTGCTTTTTGGAGTATTTTTACGTTGGACTTAAAGTAATGTTAGTCTGTAATTACTTCGTACAAATGGGTATCTCTCGATAATTACTTCGTACAAATGGGTATCTCTCGATCCCTGATAGCCATCACAGTTGCAATGGAAATGTTTCCACAGATACGGAATGAAATCTTTTTTTGCTTCCTGTTCTATCTGCGCGCGCACCTCCAATGTATACCCAGTCTTTCCATTCTCCGGTATATGTCGGCTTTTGACTGGTAAAATATTATCAATAATTTTATGTGAGTGTCGGAGAGTGAAACATAGTGCAATGGACCAAGCCATGTTTCTCAGTTATCGGTTGATATCATCAAATTGAAGGTTTAGTTTGCAAAATAAGTTGTAATCTACTATGGTGTTCGGCAGAAAAGGAATAGGATCTGTATCCTATCAGAGCGGCGGTCCCTGTGACCATCTTTTAAAAACACTGACACCTCACATTTCTCTCAGAGCTCAGGCTGTACGGTTTGTTTGGGAAAGAAGTCCCGGGTCTCTTATTTATACCCGTGCATCAGATTAATTAAGTTTAATATAGTGAAAAACTATTGTGCTTACTTATAGGTATTCCACAGCTAATCCTTGTAATTGTGAATCTCACTTGTGTTATTTTCGTGTCTGGGGGCGTGACACGTGTAACTTTCCAACATGTCTGAATCCACGAAGCATTCTTGTGCTTCGTGCTCTCGCACTTTGATCCACGAATCCACATAGTTACTGTCCAAAATGTTCTTGTCGTGATAGTTTCGGTACATGTGCCATTGTTTTGAAAATGTCGGGAGTTGTTAACATCGGACTACAACTTATATCTCAAGGTTCTTGTGAAACGGGAATTAGACAGATAGTATAAGGACAATAAAAAAGCCAGATAAATGACATGTCATCTCTCCCTTCCCTTGTTGGGAACCCTTATCTGACTCCGGCGTTTCTTGCCCAGATATTGCAAGCTATTTGATCAAGTGCGCCACCTGGGATGATGGTTCAACCTCCTCCTGTGGTTGCTGCTACCCCTACACCGCTGAAGCTTAACCTCCTATTATGCCCATGCAGGATACCGGTGTACAACAGTCCACCTAGACCTCCACTTGATAACAAACTTTCCTCCGTTTGACTCTCAAAAGCCGGAACTGGGTGTATACTGCATAGACAATGATCTTGATTCCTTGATACTCGCACCCTCGCTAGGGTTTCATACTGCATAGACAATGATCTTGATTCCTTGATACTCGCACCCTCGCTAGGGTTTCATAAGATTGAAAAACATATGGACAAACAGATGGATCAATCTCTGCCTGGTACTTTCTTTTGCCGGGTGCCTCACCCACAGAAGTATCCACTGCTCAGTATGCCGCCTACCACTTTCGGTCGGGGTCTTGTTTGGACGCTCCTCTTTCCCAACAAGACACCTTCCAACTAGAGGAGAGACATCTACCAGCCTGTGGATGTCGAGTAAACTCACAACTCTGCGCCGACACTGACCTTTCAGGCCGCCACAAGCGTACGCTGCTACGGGCGCCGTGGGGTTCAGCAGAAACCTTTGGAGGCAGGATCAATGGGGTCATGGGCAAGTATGCTAAGGAGGCTAACATTTTGTCATCTTCAGCGCGACTCACGCACAAGCTTAACATCCACTGGTGTCAAATGCTCCTCGATACCACTACAAGAATCCCAAGGTCCACCGGACTTTTCGCCGGAACAGAACACGGCCACCAGTGTCTACTTCCCGGTATGACCAACAGGATAGAAAGCCTTATTGCCACTCGTTCCCTGAGGGAAAGGGGAAGCGGGGAAAGAAGTTTATTCAATTTTAAACATGAATGAACTTGTCTACTACTCAAGTTTGCTAAGGAGCACATCTCTAATTAAACATGAAATGATGACATGAAGTCATATTGGATTAAAACCTGGTATACAATCATTGGGTGACCCCTCTAGATTCACACAACCACACGAGGCAGCTAAAGGCATGCAGTTGACACCATATACACACAGGTCAGATGAGACTGACATAAGAAGGTACTGATTACAGCAACTAACAAACCTCCAAAGCACAGAACAATGTCATTAACCATTACACAACATCTGCCAATAGCGGACATGTGATCCAGAAGATGACAGTCAAGCACCACCATGGCATGCTGTCAATTAGTGTTCAGATGGATGCGAAGGGAATGTAGTTTTACTCTTTGGTTCAGGTCTGGTGAACAAACTGGCCACTCCATACAAATGATAGTCTCTTGCTCAAGGTAAGGTTCAACCACTTTGGCACAATGAAGATAGGCATTATTGTTCATAAAGATGAAGTCAATAGCCACTGCACTAGCATAAGGTTTTAAAAAAAATCCAAGATCTCATCTCTGTCGTGAAATTCTGTCATTGTGCCCCTCATTAACACATGGATGTCAGTTCTTTCAGCCCTACTGATTTCTCCGCAAACTATTAATGAACCACCACCCCATCTCTTATGTTAAGCAATGTTAGCATCTTGAAATCGCTCTCCTGCTCTACGCCATATGCCGAGCACATCGATCAGTGAAGTCTAAGCAGTACCTCAATCGCGCAAAGTAATAATAGATTATTCACTTTTTGAGACAGTGTAATCCTACATATAACATATAGATAAGCAGTACCTCGACTCGTCTGTGAACAGTACAGATGTTCAATCATTAATGATGTCTCACTAAACTCAGGTTGAGGGGGATGTGTATGCATGCTCTCCTTGATTGCAGTCCAGCCTTCCACTTACAGATTGCTGGAGATGAAATGTTCACTCCAATGACATTTCAGAGTTTATTTCTTGATGTGATGACTGTAACAAAATGATGACATCTTGCTGAAAGCAAGAGAAATTTGTGGTGGAACATTCTCAACCACCTCTATGACACTGGGTAGCTGAAACATAAGTGTGATTTCATGCCCTGCAGACCATGCTTTGACTCATGCCAAAGACATTGTTGATGTTAGAGCCTATTTCTCTTTCTGAAATTGCAATCAATCAAACACCAAGGTACAAGTTTTCAATGGTTTCGAGTCACAACGATGAACACTGTGTGGTTATTGTGCATCACGTGCATATGTGGTCCATGCTTAGTGTGGAAGTGTGGCTTCAATCATTGTCCACCAGATTTAATCCAATATGACTTTATGTCATAATTTCATGGTGAATTAAGGATTTTATCCTTAACAAACTTTGAGTAGTATACAGGGGTTTACCGGACACAAAATCATGCGTCCCAAATGCATAGAATTTGACAAAGGACGCAAAAATATTTACGTTTGCGTCCAAGGAGACGCAACAAATTATTACAATCAGTGTTCTTGCTGTCGATTGTCGTGGCCATTCGGCACTGGTTCCAAATCGATCTCTGCGTTACAATAGTCGTAAGCCTTGGATAAGAAACAACTCCACAGGACATTGTTTAAAAAAAACTACCTACGATCAACTTTGATCCCTGAGATCACTTTGAGGAACGGGGCCTTGACTATATATTTCAAAGAAGCTGTGTCAGAGTGGGACTTCCAAGTTAAACCCTGGGGCCCCTACAATTCTTAGTTGCGAGTCCCAGGGACTCCTAAATTTGTACGTCGAGATAAATCCTTGGTATACTAGTCTTCATTGTTGCTAAATATACATATAAGTTGTGACACAATGCAATCAAAGACATTTCTGACCAATAGAATCCTTGATTTTGTCAAAGTGTCCTTCCTGGTACCTATTTCCGGAGACTTAGATCTGAAGTTTCCGTACACCTGGTTTTCTTACCTTTAACAAGTAACTTTTGGGGTTGTCATACGTAAGCCAGGTGCGGTCCTTGTATAGATATGGTACTTTGGCCTGTGGGTCCATGGCACCCCCAGTTGCATTTTTCTGAACCATACAGATCTATTCAATAAAAGAGATTTTGAACTATTTGTCATAAACAGATCCTGATAATGGATGGGTTTTGGATGGGTGGGTGAGTGAGTGAATTGGTGAGTGAGTGGGTGAGTGAATGAGGTCCTAGTTCTGGTGAAGATAGTTCAATGTGACTTCATAATTGTATGTACAGAGAGGTAGGTAACTTCAATATAGTTCCTAATGGAGGCAAAATGAAGCTTTATATTGACCAAAAAAGAAAACAATTAAGGGCTTTTAGTGGTTTTTTTAGTTAAATAAGTCATAAAAATTAATGATGCAATATCTTTTTAAAATGAATGTTTAAGGCATGTTAGGGTCATTGTTTGAGGTCAAATCCCTGTGTGTTTCCGGAAGCCAAAAAGGTCATTAAAAAGCATTTCTGAAACACAGCAATGTAAACATGACAATGAAAATGCACATGCCCTTTGTGAGGTCTTCACTTTAGTCAATATCCATTATTTTCCAAATCATAAACACTGCTTCTTATCTGAAGTAAAAGAAATAATTTTGCCTCTAAATCTTTGTTTTTAGTCATTTTATTCCACATCAAACTGAGTTATGTGTTTTCTTTGCGGGTCAGTGTATAATAGATCACTCCAACACCAGAGCACTTTAGCAGTATTTGTCAAAAGTAGCAGGAGTAGAGATATGTTACCTCCATAGTTATGAAGATGCCCGGCTGGTGTATAACTGGGCCCCCGGCCCCTTTTCCACTTGCTGGTGCATGCAGCCCATGTTTCAAGGTCGGGTTCACAAGTGTGTATGTTCGTCCATAGGTCGGCATTCCCATTAGAATTCTTGAACGCTCAAATCCAGCATCAATGTAAAACTCTATCATCCCAGACTGAACAAACATGAAAGGTTTTATGTTAAGTTTGTAAATATTTAGATCAGGTTCAGTGTTTATGGGATAAAACTCAAACAGAGTCCAGTCAAAATAGTGACAAAAACCTACCCAACAACCTACAGCCTTATTTTGACTTTTCCTTAATTTATACACAAGTAACATGTGAATCCAAGCTGAACTTGTACACAAGTCACATGTGAATCCAAGCTGAACTTGTACACAAGTCACATGTGGCTCCAAGCTGAACTTGTACACAAGTAACATGTGACTCCAAGCTGAACTTGTACACAAGTAACATGTGACTCCAAGCTGAACTTGTACACAAGTAACATGTGACTCCAAGCT
>JAULCD010595335.1:0-13275 GCA_032361085.1 Calliostoma canaliculatum
CAGCATTACGGATTTTCTACTAAGTAGAAGAGAGCGGGGGTGGGGGTGGGGGTGGGGGGTGGGGTCTCTTTTAAACAAATTACCACCTGCAAACCTCATGTGAAGGCTAGACGTATTAAAACAGCGGCAGACTAAAGTTTAATCTATGAACACTCTGATTAAAATAGTCTTTTGTTCCGTTGCGATTTATTTCAGTTTTAAGTTGCAAGAGCTCTTTTAAACAAATTACCATAGGATAGGTTTTCAACAGGACATGGGGTCACAGTTTGAAGTAATCTAAAATAAATGTGGCGCTTAAAGGGTTATTGATATCAGCCTTGATAGTGCACGTGTTGCACGCTTTTCTCCTGCAATAAACTAGTCGCCTCGCTATAACGCAAGCACTTGTTCGCTATATAACGCTCTTGACATTAACACTTCTAACCTAGGTGCAGACTATTTTACGATCTCTAAAATTAGCATTGAGCTGTTAATGACCTCTTTATGTTGTAATATTGACATCAATATGAGGCAACGTTCGGTAAGAAATTACCTCGCTCTCAAAACATGTGTACATTCAATGTTATGATTGTAAACTTAGTTCGCATAAATAAATAAATAAATCTCGCGCACCAGAGCGTCGCTTTAACCATTTGAATGCCAAACTGATTTAAGTAAAATTTTAAACTGTGATTACCTAGTGCTATTAAAAACCTATTCTGGGATAATTTGTTTGAAAGAGCTCCTAAAGGGGAGCTCTTTCAAACAAGTTATCCCAGAATAGACTTTCAACAGTTCATGTTGTTTAGATTTTAGACACTGACAATGTTAGCACAGGTTCAAGAGTTGGATACAAAGGGTGTGGACAATATCTACTCATGTGTTGTAATTGTTGTGTTAACGTTTTATTTCATATGAAAATGATTGAAACCATGCTCATTTTATATTGACATTTTTTAAAATTTTTATTATTATTTCGGTTAACTGAAATGTTAAATACTGCATGTGTTTACTCTACAGGACCGACTGGGTGTCATACCATACAAGGGGCATGATTTCCTCTCCCTACATTTCCGTACACCCACAACATGTGACTCGTGTAACAAGCCGGTGTGGCACATGTTGCATCCTCCTGAAGCACTGGAGTGCAAGAGTAAGTAGACACCAGGAATACATTAGCTCACTGAGCCACACTAAATAGACCAACTAAACATCTAATTGTGTTTACTTAGTAAACTTAGCCGTGGTTGGTTAAAAAATCTGTTAAGGACGTGTTGAATGTTTATCGAGGACAAACTGTTATGAAAGAATTATTCTAATGGGGCACAATATTTTCTGTGATAAGCATTTGATTATATAAGATTCTTAAATGGCGTTTAGAAGTTGGTGTAGGTATAACACAACAATATTATGGATTACAACTTCTATAATTGTAAAGCACGACGTTTCTGGGCTAGTCCTTGCCTCTTCGTCAGGTGACTCACCTGGGCTAGTCCTTGCCCATTCGTCAGGTGAATAACCTGGGCTACTCCTTGCCCCTTCGTCAGGTGACTCACCTGGGCTAGTCTCTGCCCCTTCGTCAGATGACTTTGTAAAGCACCACGTTTCTGGGCTAGTCCTTGCCTCTTTGTCAGGTGACTCACCTGAGGAAGGGGCAGGGACTAGCCCAGAAACACCGTGCTTTACATTTAAAGAAGTTGTAATCCATAATAATTTTGTGTTATATCTACACCAACTTCTAAATGCCATTCAAGAAGCCTATTAGTATCAGATTCGTGTGTCGGGTTCTTAAGGTAATATGTTAAAACTCTAAGATAAATTTGTTGAAATTCCACTGGTCAATTGTGTCACTATGTACGACTTATACATTTTATCTACCTGCTTTCACTAGACAAAATGTATAGAAATTAGTCAGCGGATTTCCATTGGTTTAATGAGATCTTCTACGGAAATCTCATCAAACCAATAGAAATTCAGTGAATATTTTTTATATATTTTTCCAGTGTTAGGAATTAATATTTAATTCAGCAATAATTTGCAAGTAATCGTATCGTTTAAATGTTGAAAAGAAAATAATGTTTTTGTTATTAGCACAAGAATTTGAAGAAAGTTAGAATGCAGAGTTATCTCCCCGCATCATTAGTTACTTTCCTTGCTTGTTTACTTTATTTTATCTGACAGACTAACCATGAATTGTCTCATTCTTGGTAAAATAGCATGAAAAAAATAGTAAAAATACCTATGTATGTCGCAAAAAATGATAAATCTGTGATAGTGTAGCAGGATGTGGAGGTTGGTACAACACCCCCTGGATTTTCCTCAGCTGCTCCTTAAATTTCGAAATGTTCACTAAAAAGAGTGTAGAAACTATTCAGCGAATTTCCATTGATTTGATGAGATTTCCAATGGAAATCTCATCAAACCAATGGAAATCCACTGAATAATTTCTATATACATATTTTTCCAGTGGTTGTACGTTTCCAAGTTTACGGACTTTCATGTAACAAACTTGATTTTCTTTGACAAGTGCATATGTTGCAATGATGTTTTTATTCATGTCAGAACCTGTTCGTTCATTGTCGTACCAGCCTGAACATTCTTACAAAACAATGTATACATTGAGCTAAAAGATTAAGTTTACAAATATCAAAATTGCTATTAGCCCTAATATTTTCCCCCCAAAATATTTATAAATGAACAAAATGTAATTTTTAAAAACATATTAACTCTAGAAAGTAGTCTAACCCACTATCTGTCAAGACAGATTCCACTGAATATTTTGGCAATATATATATTAAAGAGTAAATATTAATCTCCGAAATTCAGTGGTGACATCTTGTGTTCGCACTTCTCAAAGAAAGTTTTAACAAATGCCAAAATATTTATAATCGTACACTTTTAAAAAGATTTCGACACTTATTATTTGCTCAGTGTAACTACTAATGCATACTGACTTGCAAAAGAAACGCCACCAAAATATTTTCTTGTCTAAATATAACAAAAACAAATTGTAGTAACAAGTAATATTGTGTTTCAAAAAACAAAATTTTGAACGGTATATCATACAGAACACAATAATCAGCATTTGACATAACATAGTGTTTTCAATCAGTATGTTTCCTTCGTTTAAGACTATTAACCATTTGTGGCGTTTCTTTTGCAAGTCAGTATATTATGCTTGAGACGTGATGCAATAATGAAGTGTAGCATGCATATCTCTCGGTACAGGAGAAGGACCGACACGACTCGTCCAGTTCCGACTCCGGAATCACGATCCTCCGAGCGAGTGAGTTCAGTCCGCCTTCAAGCCCCTTCGCCTGCAGCCACACCCCACAGGAGTTCTCCGAACCGGAAACAGACTTGCTCTAGACACCGGGCCACACCCCACAGGAGTTCTCAGAACCGGAAACAGACTTGCTCTAGACACCGGGCCTATGGGTTTGGTTCACAGATGGAAAAAATCGTTGTAAACCGTACACTTTCCAAAGAGTTTAGTTTTGGTTTACAAACACCAAACAGGTTTTGGTTTACGAATGCCAAAAATCGTTGGAAACTGCACCTCCAAAGAAACACAAATTGGTTTTGGTATATAAATACCAAAATGGTTTTGGTCTACAAATGCCTTAATCGATGTCAACTGTGCACTTTTCAAAGAAAACAATTTACACAGTTAACAACGATTTTTATATTTGTAAACCAAACCTATTGGCCCAGCGAAAGAAAGCCAAGCCCGGTTCACTGATTTTTTTCAAGACGCCAAATTACCTTTGGTGTCAAAGTGAATCATCTCATCCAAAACTGAACTACTGAAAACACCAGTTGTGTTTATGTGACAAAGTTCATGATTCACAAAACGTGAGTCTGATGTCTAGACGACAGGTGATGGACTATCTTAGTTGAAGACAGACGTTATCTAGAGGCCATGCTTTGGTGTTGAGAGAATTCACTGAACCGGAAACTGACCCGCAGTTAAGCGATGTTAAGCGATATCAGATAGTGTTTCACTGAATACATGGATTATCGGATTTATCAAAACGCCTGAAAAAAGTTTGAGCTCAAAAGAATTTTATGAATCAAACACTCACCTACGCGTAACGCTATGGTGCCGTTCCAAAAAGCAAACGTAAACTTACGACGTCGTAAACCATGTCACTGGGTCGATGGGTTCTGTTTACAAACGCTAAATATCGTTGTAAACTGTACACTTCCTAAAGAAAATCAAGTTTTTATAGGGGGAGTGCATGGTTTACCGTATTGTTTTGGCATTTGTGAACTTAATTTAATGGCACATGGTTTACGACGTCGCAAATTTACGAAGATTTGTGAAACGGGGCCCAGATGAAGTTTATGTAGAATCTCTGAACTTTTTGAATGCGATAATCGGATGATGTGTAAATGCCAAAGTGTTCGCTCTTAGCTTAACCCTTACCGTGCGGCTCACGGAAATATCCGGGTCAGGCGACTATTTCCGTAAGCCGCACGGTAAGAGTTAACACTGACCTTCTGTAAACGTTAAGTTAAACTTTACTGCCCAAGATACTGGCCCCCGTTTCACAAAGACGTCTTAAGTTTACGACGTCGTAAACCATGTCACTAAGTTAATTGATTTAGTTTACAAATTAAACAAATCGTTGTAAACTGTGCACTTTTCAAACAAAACCTTGTTTTTCTTTGAAAAGTGCACAGTTTACAGCGATTTTGTGCATTTGTAGACCGAATATATTAACCCGGAAACATGGTTTACGACGTCATGAAGTTATGACGTCTTTGTGAAACGTGAGCCTGGAGTCAAAGCGAAGGCGCATAGTCACGTGAAGCTTCACTAGGTGTTTAGTTTGAAATACTGTGAGACTGTGGTCTTATTTCTATAGTATCACTCTAACACTCAAGTAGCCAGCACATACACAACATGTGTCGTGTTTAAAGTGTACAGTGTTCAGTAAACTTCACTCGACACGTCAGTGTTCTATTGGAATACAAACAACGTGACAATGCTTGAGTTCAGCTGGAACAGACAGTATAGAACACATCGGTGTCAAATTGTAATGCACACAGGTAAAAATGCTTAAGTTGCCAGTTTGAATACACAGTATATAAAACATCAGTGCTTATTTGGGATACATAACACGTGACAATGCTTGGATTAAACATTACCCAGTGTGTTGAATCGGAATATAAACCCTGTGACAATCCTTGAATGTCCAGCTGGACAGCACACTATGGAAAACATCAGTGTTTCAATTGGAATATAAACCCTGTGAAAATCCTTGATTGTTAAGCTGGACAAATCACTCTGGAAAACATCAGTATCCAATTGGGATATATATCACATGGCAATGCTAGATTTCAACTGGAATACACATTTTTAAAACATCAGTGCCCAATAGGAATACACACCACTGTTTGGATATTCAGCTGGAATACACATCCGTGTTGTTGAACTGAAATATAAACGCGACTGTGTCCAATTGGAAATTATTCAAATCTGCTCACCCTTTGTTCCTTAAAGAAGGATCTCTGACTGATGACGTCTGGTTCGTGTATATTTCAGTATACCTCCAACTGTTAGACTGTGATTGTAGACGTCAACATAAAGTGCACTTTACTCCCTGTATGTCAAACATTTTTAACCTGGGTTTGTTTCACGAAGATGTCATAACTTTACAACGTCCTAAACCATGTCACTGGGTTAATGGATTTGGTCTACAAATACTAAAAATAGTTGTAAGGTGGGTACTTTCCAAAGAAAAACTTGTTTTTCTTTGGAAAGTGCACAGTTTACAACCATGTTTTGCATTTGTAGACCAAATCCATTAACCTAGTAACGTGGTTTAGGACGTCCAAAAGTGACCTCTTCGTAAAACGGGATCCTGTCTCTGTTGAATTTCAATTCTTTTATGGACATTTAGAAGTGATAGTACATAGGTTAGGATTTATTGGATGTCAACTTCTGGTTTGATCGTCACGAACGACGTTTTGATCACCTGATGAAGGAGAAAGCATATGCTCCGAAACGTTGTGAACTTGCGAACAAACCAGATTTTTCGGTTGCAGAATTATGTATGGAAAACAGTATAGATACATTCAAGTCACTGGGATGATACGTTTGGTTCACACATGCTGAACTCGTTGTGAACTGTTTGTTGATTAACTTAGTGGACAAGTCGTTGAAACAGGACACGTTCCAAAGAAAAACTTGTTTTTCTTTGTAACATGTCTTGTTTAACGACTTTATCTACTCGGTTCGTTAACAATTGCCAAACATCGTTGAAACACTGCTTTTCTGAGAAAATTCTCTTTGAACGTTCACACTTTACCAAACGGTTGGCTTATAAAATATTTAGATTACAACTTCTTTAAGTGTAAAGAACAACGTTTCTTGGCTAGTCCTTGCTTGTATATATGTTTAATATGTTTGTATGTAACTATACCAACTAAGAATTCTAACAGTTGGCTTGTAAATATAGAAGTATTTCTAAACTACACATTCGAATAAAAAATATTTTGAAGGTGCAGCGATTAGAACGATTTTAGCATGTTTAACTGAACCTATCACCCCAGTGGCTGTCTTCTTGTGAAAAAGGCTTTGTTGATATTTATTGTACAATTTGCTAATGTGCTAGTGCTCATGATATACACAGAGAATACGTTCTCCTTGTGTTACCAAAGATTGAATTTTACTTGTAAATAATATAGCGTCAGTTTTAACTCAAATATTAAATGAGTTAAACCCATTTCAGGATCCAGAAATTATCAAAACGACTTAAATTTTATGGCTCTAGGTATTAAGTCTTGTTTCATAATTTTTTCGTAAGACTCATACATCTTAACATTCATCTTAGCATCTTAGTGTTATCCTTACAAGCTTGACCTTATTTATTTTTTATTGCTTTACGGGAATAAATGGTTCTTGAAATTATGCCAAACAGAAAGAGAAGTTTGCAAGTGTGTGTAATAAGTTTCATTATGTTCATGTCAACCCTCAAAGTACTAATTTTTTTAGGATTTAAAATTATGAGAACTTATGCTGTTGAAAACCTTTCTTGTGGTAATGTGTTTAAAAGAGCTCCCTTCCATTTAAACACATTACCACAGAAAAGGCTTTCAACAACCTTGGGTGGAACATTAGTCAACTATATTGACAGTATTAAAATAAACAAATTGAAATCAACATATAATGTTATTTGAAATGTAGGGATTGACACTAAAACAGGGGTACAGATGGTAGTTTAACTGACTGGGAAAATTAATATCTTAACAGAACATAACTAAATTATTAATGGTTGTCAACTTCTTTATTGTCCCGTGGCGACGTTCCGAAGAAGGTACTAACATCTTTTTCAAGCATATCATGTTTAATAATAGTGTTAGTACCTACACTGAAACGTCGTTTGAAGACTTTTGAAGACGGCGAAAAGTGTGTGTGTGTGGGGCGGGGGTGTGGGTGGTTGTGTGTGGGTGGTTGTGTGTGGGTGGTTGTGTGTTTATGTGTGTGTGTGTGTGTGTGTGTGGGTGTGTTCGTGCATGTGTGTGTGTAAGTGAAAGAGTGAGTGTGTGTAAGAGAGAAAGAGAGAGTGGGGGGAGAGAGAGAAAGAGAGAAATATAGGGAGATGAATATGAGATTACAATATTACATTCTTTCTCTTCTTTGACATGGGATATGTAAATATCAAGGGAGTATGTGCCAATCACCGCTTCGGACGTCAATCAAAAAATGAATTAACACATGATAGATGCCAGCTGATGAAATTTTCTTTCTTTTATACAATCAATTATAAAACATTGCTTTATCCACATCTTAGTAAATACCTTCTAGATACCCTTTCACAAAGCTGTCGTAAATGTATGACGTCTTAAACCATATCACTGGCCCGAGGAATTGGCTTCGAAATGTAAAAAAAAAATCGTGGTAAAATGTGCATTTTCCAAAGAAAAACTTGTTTTTCATTATAAAATGTACAGTTTACAACGATTTTTTGACATTTGTAAATCGAATCTACTGACCAGGTGACATGGTTTATGAGGTCATAAATATGTTATGACCTTGCGAAAAGGCACACAGTTCATTCATTCTGGACTAAAGTATATGTAAAAGTTTATAATGAACTTAAGCAAAGAAGATAATTCACACATTTGTGAAGATACTTTTGGTGTACAAACAAACTATGTGACCCTTCCTCTCTGACGTAATCTATTAAATAATGATTTGGTAAATGACGAGTAATATGATTATAGTATGAAGGGTTTTAAGCTATGTTGTATTAAGTTTTCTATATATATGTGTGTGTGTTTTCATATAATGAATGCTCAATTATTTTATTATTTATAAAGGAAAAGTATTTCTGTAAATATTGAATTGTTTCAAATATATACGTGTGTTATGAAGTGGATCGACGACCAATCAGGTTGGGTTTAGGGACCGTTCATTATTTATGACTGGAGGATTATGAGGGGTCAGAGATTTAAGGCGAATAAGGGGATGAACTTGTGTACTAGAGGAGGGCTGTTGATATTAGTTAAGTTAGTTAAATGGGATAGCACTTAAAAAGTACACACTGTTCAGTTATTACTGTTTACTTATTAGTGATTTGATTTTATAAAAGTCAAGACACACACCCGCCTTCAGACATGAATTATTAATGGTTCCCTAATGCATTTGTTTGACATACAAATTTCTGGACAACATGATGAAGTCACCATTTGTAAAGCCTTGTCTGTGTTCAGTAACTTTCTTATAACGTGATTTGTAATCAAACAGTAAACCATGTTAGTTGTTCTGTGCTGTTATTGGGTTAAATGTTGTGATATGTGTAAATGGAAAAAAATAAACCCTTCATCACCTAAATTAGTTTGCAAATGCCAAAATTGTTGTAACCTGCGCACTTTCCAAAGAAAAACTTGTTTTTCTTTGGAAAGTGTGCAGATTATAACGATGTTGGCTTTTGTAAACTAAACTTGCACGCCCAGTGTCATGCGCTGGTGATTACTTAGTAGATCTCCATGTTTAAAGTGAAACGGAAACGTGTTGGTAAAAAACCTATTCAGGGTTAATCTGTTTCCAAGAATTCCTTCAGAACATAAACCTATAAAATACTTTAAAATTATCTTAGTAAAGAAACTTTTACAATCTTCAAATTATATGAGGCTCATTTTTTGGCTGCATGTAATTGTAAATTTTTTATAGTATCGAATAATCAAAAAACATATATCTTCCATTAATCACTCAACGTTTTGTTTAAAACATTATATATAATGGATTACTGTGCAATATATGATAACAATTCCCGTGTTCTATCCTCTACACAACTGTAGCAATAACTAACACATTTTAAGTTTTAAAAAAACAGCCTCGGCCTTTGTTTTACAAAACCCTCAAGATGTTGTGAACTCTATTCACACTGGAAATTGGTGTTTTTTCACAAACAAAGTTAAAGCAGTAAATTGAACTAAATAAATGTACCTTTAAAAGGTAATGCAGATATAAGTGCCGTGTGCCAAATTATTGACGATTAATTATGACATTAATTAAGATGTTCAAAAAAGGGCGAGCATGTCCTGCTTAACCAATGGCGCACTCAATGCACAAAACTGCCAGTAGTTTGTAATCTTATACAATTGCGTCTTAATATTATGTTGCAAGTGGAGCATGTTGAAAATTTCCGTAATTTGTTTTAATAAATGTTTCAAACAATATTTAAATGTTATTACTCATGACAGCATAAGTATGATTCAGTTTACAAATGCTAAAATAATTTAAAATGTCCTTTTTATTATAAAATGTTTTAGGTTAACAAAAGCTAAAATTGTTGTAAATTATGCACTTTCCAAAGAAATTCTTGTTTTTCTTTGGAAATTGCATAATTTACAACGATTTTGGTGAGATTAAACCAAACCCATGGCCCAGTGCTATTCCCATTGCATACTTATTGTTAAGGTACTGTCAATGATATTTTAAACTGTTAAACACTGTTAAATAGTCAGGTACTGTTGCTACATGTTTAATGTTGAATATTCTTAGTTTATAACTGTTGAATATATAAATGTTGTTATTTTTTATATTTACATGGCATGTGGATCTGTTGAAATATTATGTCTTGTTTGAGCTCAGCTGCTCTGATCTCGTGGGCTAACGTCATGTGTGGTTCACCTAGGTATGTGAAAGTGTATATGAATATTTGTTGTACACATTCCATTTCCCTTGCATCAATGTTATTAACCAATGGATTCTGTTTACAAACACCCAAAATCGTTGTAAACTGTCTAGTTAACTGCATATAGATATGTTATTTACAAATACCAAAACCGTTGTAAATTGTGTACTTTCTAAAGAAAAACAAGTTTTTTTTTGGAAAGTACACAATTTACAAAGATTCTGGTATTCGTAAACCAAGCCCATTGGTTTCGTGTAACCAAGTTTTCAAAGTATGTTACTCTAGATATTTTTAATAGTACGTGTATTACTGTGAGTTGTATTATTTTGTAAACTAATTATCAAACTATAATCAGGTTTTAATTTTTTTTATTAGTTAAGACTTCGTTGTAAAAATGCATTATAAAAATCCAGTACTAAATCATGAGACTTCACTATCAAAAGGTAAATAAGTTTACAAGGTAAATAACTTTAAAGTAAAATGTACTGTTATTTAAATTATGTTAATGTTCAATGTTTTTAAGGACATGATGATACACAGTTCATGATTTTTTTAGATGTCAACTTGTAGTTCGTTTCGGGGCATACGTTTGCTCCTTCATCAACTGAAGTGAGTCATTCACCGAAAGAAGGAGCAAGCATATGTCCCAAAACGTAGTGAACTAACGAACAAGAAGCAGACATTCCCCCAAACAATCCTGAACTATAAGTTATTGCTGTCCATATCTTAGTAGAAAGTTAAGATACAGTAGTAATTAAGTAACTTGATCTTGACGGGCGAACTGTGTAGTATTAAAACTCGGTAAGCTGAACAGTAGTTGGGCAGAGAGAACGTCTAGTTTACAAAATGACGTCATACCAAGTTTCACATTGTGCTATCACCGAGCCTATGAGTTTGGGGTAAAAATGCAAAAGTCGTTATAAACTGCGCCCTTTAGAAAAATAAATTTCTTTGTAAAGAGTACAGTTTATAACTAGTTTGGAATTTAAAAAGGATTGTTAGTAAATGTCACAATCGTTGTAAAATGTGTCCTTTTCAAAGAAAAACAAGTTTATTTTCGGAAAGGGCACATTTTACAACGATTTTGGAATATGTAAACCCATTGGTCCAGTGTTGTTTCCTACACCTGTACATACCTGTCAGTGTCACGTGGTGGTGTTTCTGAGACGCGAGCCCAAGCAATCACGATGTCTGTGTCGTAACCGTGGCACATCGAGTCCTCATTGCTGTTCCACAAAGAGAAGTTTATATTTTCCAGATTACCTGTTGGTGTGTATATACGCATGACAAGTTTGTTATGAACACATTTGAAATTGTCATTCTATTTTACACTGAATTGTTTATACAACAAAATAAAAACATTTGCCTATGACATGAGTATTTCGTTTGTTTGATGTCCATCGATGCTAACTTGAATATTAACTGCACACGTAATTCGGTCAGGTTGTGAGGAAGTACGTGGCAACCAGTAAAGTATAAAATCGTCCAAGACGTCAGTGAGTGAGTGAAATAGAGACTTACATGGCTTTCAGCAATATTTCAGTGTTACGGGGTGTAATATGGTTCAAATATACCCCATGAACAAGAAGAATAAATATACAAACCTATCAAGTATTATCACAGTTTTATTCTGGTCAATGGTAACAACAAGTAATAATATATACTCATACACAAAAATAACCTTCTAAACCTCTATTAGAATCTTACTATGCCGCTAAGACATGGGTTATAAAAGGCTTTAGCAACGACATGGCTAATTAGCGCCTTATGCGGCAGGTAGCCGTGAAAACACAAACAATCCCTCTCGCACCAATTAAGGAGGGTACAGGGATTACAAACACACACTGATAAAACGCTAATCAGCCAGGGTAATTAATTACCGTCCAAGGGTCATTAATTAGGAGACAAAGCCATCAAACTTTCTTTAAGAGGATATGATAAATATCGTTAATCACTAGCTCTCAAGTGTTAGACAGCTATTACTAGATTAATAGAATACCGCTGTATTTACTTTCAAGTGATACAAATTGAATCTCACCTAACTTGTTGGAAATAAATAAACATTGCGTATTTAAGGGCTCGCAGCCTTATTACACAAATCGAAAGCTCTTAGCACCAAAATATAGTAAGGACGTTAACACTTGAAATATAACGGAATCAAGGGCTTAATCAAATGTTAGATTAACCAAAGTACACCAAAATCGTAAATAGTAACAAAGAAAATCCTGGTGTATCTCCGATTCTAAAGTAAGTTCCTTAGGTAAATTCCAAGAAATGACCTGTAGCACTTTGTCTAAACCGTACAGTTCGACTAGCAACGCCAGATGAAGACTCACAATAAACCATGCCTATTTATACTAAGATTTTTCAATATGCTACCATTTCCAGAAATTGAGTAGAAAAATTGGCATGCCACTGTGCTACAAAGCCCCTTGAGTTTTAGTCAAACGGGCCCACCTTTAGGCTAACAATAAGGGCTAAAAATATTGTGAAATTCTCATTAAAATGCAGATACTATAAGCTATCTGCATCAACCATCAAACGTTGACTAATATGAAATGAGAATAATACAGTAGATATTGAAGTGATCAGAAGTGTGACCATTCGCCATTCTCCCAACACTGAATAACGAATAAATTCACAAACGATGCATAAAGGTTATATGTAAAAATATGGCATTTTAGGCAGTGAATAATGGATTCAAAAACTGCGACTAGCGCAGAAATACATGCATAAATAACTTCACAATGATGCATAATGCTAGAGATGGTCACGTGTGACCAAGTTGCATATAAAGAGTTTATCCCTTTAACTTTTTAAGGGTTAATAAAAAGTTCAAAGATTAAAGGGCTGATCCTGAGGGTTAGACGAATCTGGACAGACCCATCGGCTATCTGGACAGTGCACTAGGGGTGTCCTCCCAT
The DNA here is from genome assembly GCA_032361085.1 of Calliostoma canaliculatum. Classification (NCBI taxonomy): domain Eukaryota; kingdom Metazoa; phylum Mollusca; class Gastropoda; order Trochida; family Calliostomatidae; genus Calliostoma; species Calliostoma canaliculatum. Next base: position 13,055 of record JAULCD010595335.1, read on the forward strand.
TTGTCATACTCCCACTTTTCACTTGTCATACGGGTTCAAATATTTCACGGCTGAGTGGACACAATATTTACCTAATTAGATAAAATGAATTTATCCATTTGAGTGGTTGTGAGTGGTGAGTGGTGAGTGGTGAAATATATACACAAAGAACTTAGTTAAGCACCCCCTACTTCATTTGTGGATTTTTCAGTCGCTGTTTATGAGTTTGAAAGTTTGAAAAC
>JAULCD010595445.1:0-13270 GCA_032361085.1 Calliostoma canaliculatum
CTATAATAGTTCAGGGCAAAACTATACTTTATCAGAAGACACATGACGGTAGAGCATACTTTATTTCTTAATTAAAGCAAGCTAACTGCGCAGTTGAACTCATGGAAGGTCTTCGGTTAAATAGACAATACTGCCTAATAGTTCTAAAGACACACAGAGAGTGTTGAGTGTTGAAGTAACACGACTGAAATAACAGTCACTCAAATGATCTGAGTAACTACTCAGCAAAATGGGAGCAAGACGATTAGTTCTGTCTAATCACAGGGCGTTATGTGTACGTACAGAATTAATACATTTATTACAGGGACTTACAGTCAGTAGATACATAAACTGATCTGTGCTAAACAATAAGAATAAGCTTTACTTAAACAATGAAAAGGAATATTCATTAAATCAAATAGGGGGAAATGGCAATGGGAGATTAGAAGTAAACCTAGTGACAGAACAACCAGATGATAAGCAGAAATACAAAGATTTATTCTTACTCTAAATCTGTGCCAAATCGAGTCCTCGTGGTCCAGCCCATGACCTCATAGCGTCACACTCGCTAATTACAGCGAGTTAGCAATACTGACCAGTGGTCAAAGCTTATTTTTATACTGAGTGTGTGGTGTGCCTAGTCAACTGTGTACATACCTTTATCATGTTGCCATCATTAGCACATCGTAAATTTTTTAAAAGTGTGCAACCCATAAGCAATTTATCTTATCTATTAATCAGCGTCATATCTGAGAAAAAACACTTAAAAGTTGCCAGGATTAACGCATGAACAGAGAGAACGAGCAATCGGTATATTGAATGCAGGTGTCACTCAGGCCGAATTGCATTAAAGTTTGGCTACCACAAAATGACTGTGTCTAGACTTGTTCAGAGGTTACAGGACACAACCAGGACAGGCATAGGCAGACCACATGTCACAACTACCGCAAAAGACTGCCATAGTCGATGACATTAGCTGCTACAACAAGAGGTATCCCAATCAGCCGTGTCCAGAAGGCTCCATGCCGGAGGTATTCAGGCCTACAGGCCTTCCCGTGGAGTTATCTTGACCCCACCAACACCAACAAAACCGACTTCGCTGGGCCAGGAGTGTATGCCGATGAAGTAAGACGAGACTGGTTTGTGGATAAAAATTGGTTCAACCTCTTTAAGGCTGATGGGCAGGAGAGAGAAGAGGTTAGCCCAAACTTGCACTCAAGAAGTTCATCCCTATGGCGGGGAAAGTGCCTGGAATGGGGAGGTATGTACGGAGACAGTAGGAGACCTCTTGTTGTCTTGCATGGCAACCTCAACGCCCAGAGGTACCGTGATAAAGTTTTTGGCCCTGTTGGCCTACCTTTTCTTCACCCGCATCTACAGGGGCGTGTTTTTCAACATGGCAGTGCCAGGTCCTGTACCAGCCGTATGATGCAGGACTTCCTGAACAATGCCAACTTCTAAGTTTTACCCTGGCCAACCTACTCTCCAAAGATGTCACCGATAAAGAACATTAGGATCACATTGGGTGACAAATCAGATCTCAACGTCCAAACACTCTTCAAGAGATTAAACAGGTCTTAGTAAAGACTTGGAACCAGATCCTAACAACGTCATCAGGCGGTTGACATTGTCCATCAGGAGACGATTCTTTGCGTGCATGTCGGCAGGAGAAGGACACACAAAATATTGATACACTTTTTTGTCAATAAACAGTGATTTTGATACTCCCGCAAAATTGCGAATTGGTGGTTACATGTTTATTTGACTGTAATTTTTGTGTGTAAAACGAACGCTACGACCTCAGTGATGTTACCTAAATAAATGGTCCTTACAACCCGGTTTATTTTGTTGCATTCAGATGGTTAGTATACAAGATATGGTCAGACAAAAATAGTGCTACGTTGTTGTTGTTTTGTCAGTTCATTACACCTTCCCTCCAAAACGATCAGCCTGCTGAATACAGTTTCCTGTGTAACATTCACTCAGACAAGGGTAGAACCTTGACTTGACACGTGACCATCTTGAGTGAGGCCACGTGAATCTATGATGACACCACCGCAGACGCCCCTCAAAGAGTTGCTTCATTAGAATGTTGCATTTGAATAAGTCTCTTTGTAAACAAAACCTCGCTGCCCGCTAACAATTACCAACAGTCTGATCAGATATCTTACACAATCTCGGTGTCATACCTGGATATAGTGGTCCTGAGCGGGTGTGGTCACCCCCGCGGTCAGTCGCAACCTCTACTGGTAGTGCTGTAACATCTCCACAGATTAGCATTGCTATTACTCTAAAGGAACTGTTCATGTTAAAATCAAAAGATACTTATAACGACGTTCACCAAATGTATGGATGTATAGATTCTTTCCCCCTTTTGTGAAGATTATGTGACCACCCACTGTTTGTTTAACAATTTATCTAACAGTGTTGAGTATTGTGAGTACTTTAAAATTATTGTCATAAATATGTGGTATTCATTGACCTTCCACTGAATACCCAAACGTGAAATAAACATTGGATTATTACTGTTAAACAATCAATGTGTGCTAAAATTTATAATGTCATTTTAGAAACTTTCATTAATATTTTTACAATAACGTATTTTGTGTAAATGCATAGTAGGCCATGTTAGTTTTCGAAATTTAGATTTGGTCAGCATGGCTGTTTTTTTTACTTTCTCACTTAACTGCAGCAATTTTCCCTATTTTACTTAAAATCATAATATAGAAAGTGCATAAAATGTCATTGTTGGATATATTCCAGGTACTTGTGTTCTTTTAACAAGAACACTTTGAAATGTTTTGTCTGTTATTTGTATAACAAATGTAACAAATTTAAAATAAGAACACTTGAAATTTGGGGATAGGGAATAGAAAGTTAAATCTATTTTGTATTCCACCAATATTTTTGTACCTTAATTCTCCACGACAACAAAGTGTGTTGTCTAACAGTTCAACTTGCGCTTTTAAAAGTAAATCATTATGAGAGAGAGAGAGAGAGAGAGCTTTATTCTGTAAAGGGGCCACCGGCCCATTATACATATACAACTAATGACATAATAATAATGTTTACAGAGCGCCATAATTGATAAGAGTACGGTTTTCGAGGAACAATAATCAAAGTATGAAACATTATGGTGTTACAGTGAGAAACCTGGTTCGCTTCTTAAGAGCTAAGAAAAGAAACTTCGCAAGATTATTTATAATACACACATTTACTGAAGTAAACAACTGGACAATCTTTGTTTGCGAAGGGAAAGTATAATAGTATCGTGGGAGAAGACATTTCCTCAGGTCTCCATAAAATGGACATTCAAGACATAGGTGATATTCTGATTCTATTGTGGGTACAATACACAATGGACATAAGCGTTCCTCCCGTTTAATGTTTAAATGCCTACCAGATTCGATCATTAAATTATGATTAGAACATCGAAACTTGCACAAGGCAATACGATAAACCTTTACAGTAACACACGATAAATAAACTTCCAAGGAAATAAATAATTTAATACTTCTATAGAAATCTAATTTTGAATAATTCTTGAGGTTTGCTATCCATACTTGAGCATCAATATCAATACATCTTTGCTTAAACTGTGATATAAATACATTTACATTCCTCTCAAGTCCCTTTTCTTGATCTAACCACACCTTTCCAAAACCATAACTTAAAAGTAATCTCTTTACATTCAGAGCCCAGCACTCAATGCCCTTTTCCGCTAAACTATATTGGTATTCATACACTTTTTTCAAAATTTTGTTATCTTTTTGTGTCAACAACCTAATCCAGTATTTTATAATTCTAAGATACTGATTAACTCTTAATGAATAACGCCCAATTTCACCTCGTGCAACAATGTTTGGTGTACTTCGAGAAAGCCTAAGAATATCTTTACAAAACCTATCGTGAAAATTTACAATATTAGGTGATGGATGGAACCCCCAAACTTCCGTTCCATATAATAAAATTGGCAAAATTTTTACATCAAATATATGCAACAAGACATTAATGGGTAAATTATTAAAACTATTTATGGATGATTTCAGCATTAGCAAAACTTTACGTGCCTGATAAGCTAAAGTTTTCTGTGTAACAAACCATGAGCCTGAACTCGAAAAATGCACACCCAAGTATTTATAAGTTGGAACAATATCTAATGGTTCACCTTTCAAAGAAAACTTTTCATATTTCCTCAGCCTTCCGGCTTTCCTAAAAACGATTATCTTAGACTTGTCAATATTAATTTTAAGTTTCCATTTCTCACAATACAAAATTAACTTATCTAGTCTTTTTTGTAGCCCATTAACTACACTATCAAACAGAATAATATCATCCGCAAATAATAAAATAAACAATTCCAACAAATCCAAATCTATACACCTTTGATGATCAGCAGACAAAAAGTCCACTAAATCATTAATAAAAAAGGAAAATAAAAATGGCGATAACTGGCAGCCTTGACGAACACCAAACATACACTCAAAGGGAACTGTGTATCCATTGTCTAACGACACACAAGACTTAACGTCTTTATACATATTTTTAAGTACTCTATAAACTTTTCCTTTTACATTTCCCAACCATAATTTATACAAAAGACTTTTTCTGTCAACTGAATCAAATGCTGATTTCAAATCAATAAATGCACAATACAACCTACCCCTGTAGAGCGATAGGTATTTACCTACAATAGTATTGAGAATGAAAATATTATCTGACGTCTGAAACCCATGTCTAAATCCAGCTTGTTCTGGAGTGGTAAAGTCTTCTTTCTCAGCCCACGCCATCAACCGGTTTGTAATAACTTTTGAAAAAATCTTTCCTGACACTTCCAAAAGCGTAATTGGTCTATAATTAGATGGGGTATTAACACCTCCCTTCTTATGCAGAGGAATAATAATTCCCAAAGTCCATTCAGCTGGATACACACCTGACGATAAAATAATATTAAATAGTGATCTGATCATGTTTAAACATATATCGGGAGCATTTTTAAAAAATTCAATAGGAATTCCACTCAAACCAGGTGCTTTGCCAGAATGCATATCAGCGATAGCGTCTAGTATTTCTCGATGTGTAATTTCCCTATCCAAGTCTTCATTATCGACAGTTGCTTCGATTAATTCTTCACTGATCGATTCTACAAAGTTTTGAACTGAAATATGAAATTCTCTTTCTTCTGGAGAAATAAGCATTCCAGCAAAAAGATTTCCAAAATAATGGGTCCACTCTGCCGCTTTAATATTGTTCTTACATACTGGTCGTGATTTAACAAATTTCCAAAAATATTTACTGTCTCTAACAGAAAGTGCATAGCTAAGTCGATCAGCAGTAATATTTAATGAGAGTGAAGACTTGTGTTTACAAAGCTGTTTATAAAATGTCCACGACTCTATATACCGCTGCCTATCTTGAGCACCATTGTTGACATGAAATGCACGTAAACATCGCCGTGCGATTGAGCGAGCATTCCAACACTCGTCATCAAACCAGTTACCTCCCCTGGGAATTCCTGACCGAGAACTAGATATTGTTTTCTTACAAAGGCCTGCACAGGATTCCATTAAAGAATGAAATAAAGATGAGGTCAGTGGTACATCACCAACATCACAATGATGGTAGAACTTATTGATTACATCCTCTGAAATATTTTCCCAGTTGTGTCTATACATTTGACATTTATCTTCATCCCATACATACTTCTTTTTGGGAGAAAGTTTAGCATCCTCGTTGCTAATAATACTATTAGTTATTGACAATGAGTATATAACTGGTAAATGTGTAGATTCAACTTCATCATGTATATCAAAGCTACTAAACAAATCAAAACAATTCTCAGTGCATAAAACATAGTCCACAACACTTTGCCCTTCATTAGCAAAACATGTGATTTTTCCAAGTTCTCTGTCCTGAAAAAGTCGTCCATTACAAATTCTGAGTCCTGTAAGTTTACACATATTAAGCAAATCATATCCACGTCTATTCACAACTTTATCTTGTGATGTTCGTTGTTGAATATCAGTGTCCGATTCATAAGGCAAATCATCATCTATAGGCAGATGGGTCGGGTCGTCGTTCTCAATAAAGTCGGCATAAAATCCCTCGCCTGTGCGAGCATTTAAGTCACCCTGCACTATAACACGACAATTTGGGTACAGAGATCTAAATTTAGTCACATCATCTTCTAAAATGTCCAACACTGGTTCCCGTGAATGATAACTTGAGTTTACAGGAGAATAATACACAACAGCAATGAATATTAAATGGTTATAGTTAGGTAAATGTATTTTAAACCACATAATACTTGTTGACGTGCTTTTCAATAGTGTTATAAATGATGAAATTTGTTCTTTTACCAAAACCAGTATTCCTCCTGAATTTCTAATCGCATTTTCCGGTTTCTGTCTTACTTGGCTGTATACTGTGTAGCCTGGGAGTGAAAAACTGTCCCCTTCATTAGCCCATGTTTCAACAAGTGAAATAAAATGAAATTCTCTGAGAAAGTTGATGAAGGTAGATAATCCAATTTTTCTCTTCAGTCCTTCCACGTTCCACAGCATAAATCTCCAATGTTCAACATTAAAGTTTAGGCCTTGACCATACCCCTATTGACCTGCAACGTTCTCTTGTCCATGTCTCCATTTCGTCGGCTGAAATTTTTTAATCAGTTCGATATCCTCCCCCGTGTCACTGAGTTTGTAGAGTTTGTTGTCAATTTGTAATTTATCAAATCTCAACATAGAGAATTTATCAGCGGCTCTGGCCTTATCCATATGCACTTTCAGTTTTCGTCGAATAAATCGTGTTTTCTCGGTAAAGTCCTGCGAGATGTGGACCTTGAGGTGTTTGAGAGATTTAGCTGACTGTAATACCATATTCCTTTGTTTTATGTGTTGGAAGGTCACAAGTACTGGTCTGGCCCCCAGTGATTTCGACGGCAGCCTTTTCACCCGGTCAATTTCAACAGCATCTGTAATCTTCATTTCGTGCTCAATTAAATCTGTGATCTTCTTATCAGTATCTTCCGGCGATTCTCCCGACGTTTCATTCACGTTATAAAATATCAAATTATTCCGTCTAGTGTAGTTTTCCAGAGAGTCAACTTTCACAAGTAAACTGTTAACTGTAGAGCGAAGTTCAGTATTTTCTTCTGTTAACATCACAATTTCGCGTTCGATATTTTCGATCTTACTTGAAAGTTTATCAAAATTCATATTCACCTCTTGTCGCATGTCTTTCAGTTCTTTCAGTACTTCTGGCATACATATCTCTCCCTCTATTGTCGTTTGTCTTGATCGCGGTCCTGGATTAGTCTCCACATCGTTACACAACAATAACAACAGCGACAAAAATAAACAAAGTCTGAGGCAAGTACTCGCTCCGCCCGGCACGTGCAGCACGCGGACACGCATGGCTGACTTTCGCTGAACCCTTCTCGTCATGAATGCGATGAAAGTCGACATAAAACTGCCAATTCTGCATCTGAATGTTCCCAAATCACAACCCATGGCGTCCTTATAGCAACAATACTTAGTACCTCGTGAGACTTTTTTTTTTTGGCGGCGTGTTTCTTCGGGTGTGTGGTGTTTTTGTTTTTTCTTCTTCACGGAGCGACGCAAGCATGCGACTTTTCACTCCAACCGTAGGTGGCGTTCCGATTGCACAATTAATTGACCGTGTGTGGTGACCGTCACTTAAATTAACATTAACATCATTTGTTTTCCAGATTTCGTAAATGAGCCTGGTTTGCGCAATTTAAGTGTCAAGTATATTGAGCTGTGTGTAGGCGGCAAAACATTGGTTTGCGCAATTAAAGTGTTAATTATATTGAGCTGTGTGTGGGCAGCAAAACATTGTCAATTATATTGTGCAACCAGGCTTGCGCAATATAATTGATCGTGTATGGGCGCTTAAGAGAAGCGATCGTAAAATCTTAAATAAACAGAACTTCACGAGGCTTGTTTAGATAGTATACTATGGTGGCCGAGAGGGGCCATCGCAATATCGCGTTCTACAGCCCACGCGATATGGCGATACCGCGATAAGACATGGTAAGACACGACATGGCAATATTGCGATATCGCGATAATACAACATGGCAATAGCACAATATGACATGGCGATATTATCACAATGTCATGTTGTGCTATCGCCATGTCGTGTCGTCTTTTCGCGGTATCGCCATATCACATGGGTTATAAAACGTGATATTCCGATGGCCCCTTTTGGCCATCATAGTATACACAAATTTTGTTTTGCTTTGTTTTTACCATCCAAACAATTTGTTTTGCTTTGTTTTTGCCCACTTTTTTCCATTGCTCAGGTAGTGAATACGTCACTGACACATTTTAATTTTTTCACAAACACACCTGGATTATATCACAAACACATTTGGATTATATCACAAACACATGTGGATTATATCACAAACACATCTGGATTACATCACAAACACATCTGGATTACATCACAAACACATCTGGATTATATCACAAACGCATCTGGATTATATCACAAACACATTGATTATGTTACTGACACATAGTGATTATGACATTAACACATCTGGATTATATCACAAACACATATTGATTCTGGCAATAATACATAAGATTACCTCGCTAAAACACACTGATTATAGCATTAAGCATATTGGTCGTTTCATTAACACAAATTAATTATATAAATAATTCATACTGATTATATCATTAGTACATATTCATTATATTAATAACACATACTTATTACACTATTAACACATATTGATTTATTTCATTGACCCATATTAACTATATCACTAATACATACAAATTAAATAACTAGCCCATATTATTCACGTAAATATTGATTGGTATTTGATCATACTGATTAAGTTAATATGTCGCTTACGCACTTTAAAAGACACTTTATATAAATATTTGTGGAAATATTACCTTTAAAAACGCAGATCACATAAACAAGTATAACCAACTTTTATTATTGAAAACACATTGATAGATTAGTATTGTGATATAAGGTTAAGATAATATCGTTGCAAAATAATAACATGTGGAATCTTGTTGCAGCAATTTCTCATGCAAATATCTAAATAGTGCAACCCTAAGTGTGTTATCTAACCAAGTACAATCAGTATGCTTGTTGAGACATTGTACAAACAGGTAAAGCATGCAAATAAAGGTAAGTGACACTCATTTTATTGTATTTTCATAATAGTTCAATATATTTTAATAATAAGGATTTTAAACAAGGTTCAAGGTTTGATTGAAAAAAATAATAAACAATATTTAAAATCAGTTAGACTTTAAGCTCAAATGTAAAATTTGACAATGTGCAGAACATCAAAGTTACTTTACACATATAGAGTTATATTTGCTAATAGATAAGTAACTTACCCATACTTTTGTTAGATTTGGCAACAGATAAGTGACTTTAACAAATTGGGTATGTACGTTTGGGAAACAGATGAGTCACTTATTTATGTCGGGTATGTCAGGTTTGACAACGGATAGGTTTCTTACACATACATAGTATGTCGGGTTTGGCAACGGATTAGTCATTTACACATATTGCGTATGTCATGTTTGGTAACGGATAAGTTACTTACTCATACAGAGTATGTCAAGTTTGGCAATGGTCCCTTACACTTACGTGGCATCTTATGTTTGGTAACGAATAAGCCACTAACACATATTAAGCATGTTAGGTAAGGTAATGTAAACTTCACTTAAATATATTTAGGATTTCAAAGTGGATAGCTTATACGTTACTTGAACAGTGTTGAAACATTATGTTATGAAAACGTGGTAGCATTAGAAATATATAAACTGATGATAAAAATTACAATTATAAGGAGCTTGTTGCGTCTGGAACATGATAAAATTATCTCAATAGTACAAATTGTGACTTATGTAGATATCTAAACAGAATAACGGTTACTGTTACAAAACAGACTTACCTAAATTGAAACCTGAAATATAGTAACATACAGTGTACATACAATTAAAACAATAACATAGAGACACGAGATCAAACGAATAAATAATTGTGACAACATAAATCCTGGAGTGGGAAACTATTTTTAGGACGTAAAACAGTTACTATGTTTTGTTGTTGCAAACCCATTTAGTAGTACTTTGTTTAAAACAGCTTCTTTGTTAGCTTTTTTGAACAAATTGCCACAAAATAGGTTATCGATCACCTGCTTAGACTTAAATTTGGATATTGACATTTTACTCCAAGGGTTAAACAAGATTTGGATTTTAGTATAAATATTACACATCGCACTAGAATTTTTTGTATAGAAATTATACAGCGGTTTTCCCTTGGTTTGATGAGATTTCCGTAGAATAATTTCTATACATTTTTTCTAGTGTCGTAGGAAATCTCTTCAAACCAAGGGAAAACCGCTGAATAATTTCTATACATTTTTTCTAGTGTCGTGTGTGAGTAGAAGCAATTTGAGACATAAAATCTTACATGTTGTTTCTTGCAATTCCCCTGCGATGGCATGTAGAGCATTGAAATCAGCTACCTGAAATTGAGGCATTGATACAAAATAAAATAAAATGATTATATCAATTTGACTTTAACTATCATACATAAATTAAAGCAACTGCTACAATGTTTTTAATTGCATTTCTCTGCAATTTTGCTGTTATAAAGCCCAACACGTGTTCTTTTCCAATTGTTTGTGGTGGATTTTTGAAAATAGTTTATTAACGAACCAGGCATTAAACTGCCAGCACTGGACATCTTAACGTTTAAACAATTCAGCCTCTAAAACATTGATGAAAGTAAAGGCAAGCAACTGATAGTTAAGGTGAAATTATGCCAGCATTGCAGTTATGGAAATTGTGCCGATTTCACCTAAGAGACCTCATCTCATTAAAACAAATTAACGTTTGCTGGATTTCGAGGTTAAACATGATGCTCAGTGTTAACAACTTGACTTTGGCTCTTAGGGTATAGGTTCGAATCCCACACATAAGTCAGTCACAGAGAATGTCATTTACACAAATAGTGTAACTCCAAATATTAGCAGTGTTTTTTTGTTTTATTCTAATAAAAAACCGAAACTTTCACCTTAATAATAACAAAAATCTCAAGTACGTGTATGTATGTTTAGCTTGAAATAAAAAATATTTTGTGACAAGTACTTTCAAACCACAACAACATAAAATGAATTATAGAAACTAATTGTATGTTGTCATAAATTGAAAATGAGCTGTATAATAAGGGTTTTAAACAAACCCAAAACCCAAACCTCTTAATTAAGGAGTTTTATGCTTCTCAACTTCTTTGAAGGTATGCTCATAACGTTTCAGGACATATGTTTTGTTATTTTTCATGAGAAATCATTTACCTGAAGAAGGAGCAAGCCCCAAAACATCGCTAACATACGTTTAAAGAAGTCCTCATTTTTGTCTTACAACTTATAAATGCCTCTCAAAGAATTGACTCTAAATTGTTTAAGGCAAAGAAGCTTGTATTCTAGCAGTCTGTACGTGCTGAAAAGTGACCTATGTATAACCCTGCCTTTGTAAATAAAACAAAGTATTAGTATTGATGAAACCCCTGAGCTAATTTACTCTTAATTGTTTATTTTTATGCCATTTAGACAGTGACAAGCAAAACTAAATATCATGTTTGGAATTACATTATGTGAAAAAGTAAATATTCTGTCACTTTGTGTGGTTGAGTTTCATGCGGGATCGAACCAATATCCTCACGGTCTGGCACCACATCGTCAACACTAAGCACCCCAACACTTTAACCTATCAGCCACGGAAACGTGCTAAGGTAGTGTAATTACAAATATAGCACATAGGTGTACCCTCAGTTGTCGAGGCAGATTTCAACTCACAGTGAAGACATGTTGTGCGTCGGTTGCTATTGCCTGTAGCTCGTAATGTCTTATGTGTGATCCAATTCCAATAGCAATGACCTTGACCCCTGTGTTATGAAGCTGTTTGGCTTGATTGGCTGTAACTGTTGGGTTCTGACTCTGTCCGTCAGTCAGCACAATGACAACCTTTTCAGCGTTAGGCCGGGCACCATGGGCAGCACTAAAAATAAAATAAACAATATTTTGATTTAATTCTAATATTTAGAATTGGTTTTCTTTTTAAAACAAATTAATAAATATGCCTGCCCTAATCATAATTCACAACTGGCAAATAAACTAAACGCGTAGTCCAATCTTTTTTAATGAAAGCCAATGGCTTCTTTTATCAACGAGAAGTACCGAATACAAACCAAGAGTAGCATAATAAGTTAGGTTAGCTGTAAATCAAGGTATTCTGATCCTTTCTATTTCAACAATTTACTTTATTTTAATGTTGGATGCTTGGACTGCGTTTTGACTCAAATGTTGCGTTTTGATTTACTGCGATACACTTTTATGTATTACAACTAAGTGCCTTTAGTATACCATACAATATATTTATTGTTATAACAGCATATAAATTTTAGTCAGTGTTTATTGTTTAACACTGTGGGTCCTAAGCTTGACAGACATGTTAAAAGCCTCATCTAAATGGGCTGTTAAAAATATACATGAATCCTGTACAATTTGTTTAAAAGTTCGAAAGGAGTTCTTTTAAATAAATTAGAACAGGATAGGTTTTTAACAACACAAGGTAGTCATAGCTTCAAGTGCTTCTAAAATCAAATCGACCCTCTAGGGGTTAAGCTGGGTTCCGTTTTGAGCGCGTCACTATTATGTTTTCTAGTTGGACCGAATAGACATGTCTTATAGAATAATTTCTCATTAACCAACTTTTATATAAACTGCCCCCGTCGAGATCATACAATTCCTGTCGAACGACGTCTTTCAGCGCATTTTATGCAAAATCTTTAAGTATATTATATGTCGCAAGGTCTCTAAAGCCTATTATTCTAATCCCAGTAGCTTGGTGTGAATTGATACAGTCTTCAATAAAAGTAAGTCTGAATTTATCTCGGGATCATTAAATTTCTTTTTTAATCAATAAAATGCATGTTTATGAAACTAAGTAAGTCTAATTTTTTTCTACAATTCTCATCTCCCCTTGTGTTAATTATTATTATCTACTTTAACTAAAAGATAAGTTTTAAAAGCAAGTCTCTCTTAAAAATGTAACATTATCTATTTTTAAATCAATAAAAAAAATTAGAAGACTATGCAAGTCTAGGTTTCTCTCCAAGTTCTGAAAATATCTTTACCCTTATCCTATGTTTCTGTTCATCGTCTATATTTAATCAATAAAATAAATGTTTAAGAGACCAAGCAAGTCTATACTTATCTCCA
>JAULCD010595666.1:0-13262 GCA_032361085.1 Calliostoma canaliculatum
TGATAATGTGTTTAAAAGAGCTCCTTAAGGAGCTCTTTTAAACACATTATTACAGAATAGGTTTTATAAAAGACTACACAGCTTGGAATTTGGATAATGAAGCGGACAACAGCTTGACATTGTAAGGGTTAGGACTAGCTAAATCTTTCAATAGACATGACAGTTTTGGGTGGATGCGACTCAAGTGAAATCTACGATCACATGTAAACATGTCATGAAATGTGAGCCAGTTCAGTCTTACAAGCACAACCAAATATATGTTTGTGTTTGCCTGTGCCGTGTTACAGATTTGTTTGATTTTCAATTCTATTCGGAGATGTACCCGATAGTCCTGCCAGATATCACACTTGAACCTTGCTCCAAACATCTCGCCCCAATGTTCTTTTCACCTGCAGTAAAACGTAGCGCTGATAATAGAAAACGTAAACAAATCAAAAGCCCAATGTCGGAGATTAATTCCTTACTTACTTCCCCTGAAGTATTTTCAATTCATTCACAATGCAGTGACAGTTAAATTGCAATCGATCACTGTCACTTGGCCATGACAGATGGTGGACTAACAATAATGTACATTTCACATTATTGACAAAGATGGCCAGTCTAACAAAAGGCATTCTGTTATGTTTGTGCATTGGTGGAAAATAAGGATATTGTATATATACAAAGCTAATGATTTTCTACACCTCAAGGCCTTAAAAGTACAATTACAAATGTATCGGCAGCCATGTGTGGCAAATGCCGACTAAACTAGTTGATTCACAGCTGATGGATTGACAGATATTGATAGTGTTGTGGGTTGCAGATGTCTATTGCATAGGCTGAATATGTCCCAAGCTTATGGGTGAATAAAAGAAATACTGATATGATTGTAAATTTCAATTAATATTAACTCTTACAATATTGAATTTTGTAGGACTTAAAACTGTTACTACATATTGTTGTTAAAAATCTATCCTGTGATAATTTGTTTAAAAGAGCTCCCAAATCATCAAAGAATAGGTTTTTAACAGCATTTAGTTTTAAAAAAAATTAAGTGCTAAAACAGGCGTTTGTGCTTAAAGGGTTAATAAAACTTGCAACCAAATGATAAAATCTCAATTTTATAGATCACCTCATGAACAAAAAATGCTCCATTTTATTGTGACATAATCCTTTCCTGAATATTTCATTATTCAAAATTACCAACATTTTTCACTTAATGTATAAATGACTAGCGTTGATTACAATGATTTATGAATGTCATGATAAGGTTCCACATATCGTGTGATTGATGTGAAACTTATCACCGGTGTACATCTCATTTTGACGATTTACCTTCTTTTTTTTCAATAAGATTTTTATACAAAAAAAATAATATGTTGGGTAGTTGAAATTAGATTTATTTATATTTATTTGACTATTTAAAAAGTATTTATTGAAATAATTTATTTTTAGATATAGACAGCCATAAGCGGATTTTGTATGAAATCAACGAACTTGGCTGGTAGACACTTTTATCGCGATATGAGTCACAAGGAATAAGATTTTACCCAAAGCATACAAAACCTGACATTTTGGCCTCACATATCTAGGCAAATTTTCCTTGATAAATACAGCACATGACTACCTGTGATAACTTGAGACTACGATATTTAAAGACTAATCATGGTGGTTACGTCAAAGAATTGACCAGAAAATTGAATTAATAGGCGCCACTATCAAACAACATTTATCTGCTGCATATAGGAACCTATTTATCAGCGTTAAAAAAAATTCAATTCAATTAATCACCACGATACTTTTCTGCTTCTATGTTTTAGGAACAACTTTGTTATTTTAAGTACCAGTTTATGATGTAACTTAATAATGCCAAAATTTATCTCGAGATTATTCAAATGTTTCCTTCAGCATTTGTGTAGCCTTTATCTTATAGTGAATTTAAAAGTCTCATAAATCTACCACTAACACCGAAAGACTGAACCACTTAGCAAAAATATTTCTTCACTTAATTGTCATTAATGGAACAGGTGATTTTGAAATGATGTTTAAAACCCAGTGAAATGTAGCTCTTTAACCGATAGTGTGTATCTATCCGAGAGATGCCAGCCAGATAAGCTTATGTTCTTGTATGGCAGCAACGCAGCGCTATCTCGCTACAGGTAACAGTCAGCGGCAGTGATAGGTATCGGACAACGCTATAGGTGGGAGTCTGTGACATGGCTCGGCCTGGTTGTTACCTGTTGTTACCTGTCGTTAGCCGTGTCAGGTGTGTCAACGCAGTACACCTCGGCACTGGCGCTTAGTGAAGCGTGGATTAGAACTGCTCACACCAACACTATGCCAATGACTTCAGTTAACAAATACTAAAATTGTTGTAAAGTATGGACTTTCACGAGTTTTTCTTGGAAAGTGCTCAGTTTACAACAATTTTGTTTTTTATAAACCAACTAAATGTTATTGTGTAGACAGTGCACAGTTTACAAATAATTTTGGTGTCTGTAAAGCAACAAAAAAATTTTAATAAACCAAACAATATTTGGAGTGGGGAGTGCACAGTTTACAACAGTTTGTAAACATTTGTAAACCAAACAGACCGGCCCAGTGGATCAGGCGACACCATCACGGTGTACACATCACACCCAACAAGGAAATGTATCACAAAGTTTACAACACCTGTGAAATAGGATACACAGTTACATAGGCATTGGATATCAACCAATCAAATATTAAATACTCCCCCACCCCCCAAAAAAAAATTACACCAAGATTGGACAAGTCGTATACTTATACCTAATTTACGAGAACCAATTGCATATCCGTGTATTTTTAAAAAAGGGTATATCTTGAACTTTAAAGTTAAAAAGACATTTATGTTGGGACACACAAAAAAGACACTGAAAAATAAATGTTGAAATGTTGAAATTGTTTTAGAAGTGACGAAATATATTTTTGCAGAATACAAAATCAAATGTTTGAAAAATGGATTAGTTTGGGTGTAATTTCTTTTTATTTTCAATACATTTATTTTTTTGTCACTAAATGTAAAGCTAAGGAATTGATTCATGAATAAATTATTTAACCTTTCAATGAACATATTGTACAAACTAAAATTGTAATAAATAAACTTTTAAATTCTGTTTACAAGTGAAATGTTAAAAGTGGTACATAGATTGGGATAAGGCTAAAGTTATAAATCACTGTAAATTATTTCAGTTGATAAACGTTAGAGAAATATACATCCATAACTTGAACGGCGTTCATGACTGATCAGCTGTCGCCACTCAGCTGGCAGTTATCAGCTGATCACCTTGAAATGATTGAAATTGCAGAAAGTGTTGTCATATTTGTTCAACGTGGGTAAATGTCCAAGATGATTGATTAATGATTGACAAGTTGCGTTGCAAATTACACTAACATGTAGAGCAGACTGTGTTAATTGCATGCAGTATAGATGGAGGCAAGCAGGCCTGGTGTTGTAGTTTACTTACAGCATGGATTATTTATTGCTACCACAAGTGGCTCGTATTATTGAATCATTCATACATGAGAGAACACAGTCTACCTTTTGTGCTAACGGATTGTTTAACACATCTGATTACTAAATGAAATCTGACAATCAGAACTTGCTCAATGTGAAATAGACAAACTCAAAGTGCTAATAGTGCCATGCAATTTTTGATGCATTTACAGCGAATAATGCTATCGGTCCATCTCTCTCAGGTAGACTTAAGGACGGGCTTCTTCTTAATAGCCTGTGAGAGATTGCCAGCGTTGATTTCAGTCTATTATATCGGCCAAGTATTTGATAATTAGAGGGAGCAGAGGACACACTGCTTGTATAGGGGATAGGTAGGGCTATTCACAATTGTCCACAATGGCAAGCTTTATCGTAGACAGATAAAGTTCCGTCTTACTCCGTGTGTCAGGAAAGTCATTGTGCGACATTCTCCCGCTTTGCAAATTTTAACAGACTTGCTATTCAGGTCCGATCACAAATGGCTTTTCAACAGTGTTTAAACACACACATATGATACTTCCAAACCAGAGCTTCCACGGATTGAGGCGGGTAAATGTCTTTTTCCCTTCACAAGTTGGAGGGCCCGTGAAAACAAATTCATTTATTTCATATTTTGTTGAATAAAAATATCCTCTAGTGGGGCATATACAGTTTGGATAACCCCTTTGCATACACTTATGAAAAGAGAGCCGGGAACCCAAGACCAAGAGCATAAGTGCTCGGAAATGTGTATAAAACTGCTTTACAACGACTTGAATATGAGATTATCGACAGAATAGGTTTGCCAGGAGTGGCCAAATGTAAGAAAGCCAGGAGAAAGGCCACTCCATGGGTTTCTATTGCAAGCGTAGGCCTTTCTCCCAGGTATTTTGTTGCTACCAGCCAGACTCCCCCTAGCAAACACTGGATGTAAGGGGAAAACTCATTATGTATGATATCTTGAGAGTAAGAGATGACTTTGTACACACACTGTTGTAAACCAGACTCGTTAGCCCGCCTCGTTGACCTCAGTTGAGAAATATCACCTGAAACATGCAAATAAATTCCCTTGTCAATCAAACGGGAAATGTATCATGCAAAATTAACAAACTCACTGTGGCTGTCCCTCATTAAAATAGATGAAATAATGTTTTGAAGTAACTAATTTGCAGCATTTTTCTGAGGTGATGAAATGAAATGTGTGTTTGTTTAGAAATTAATAGATCATAAGCAGAACACGAAAACTGATCAATATTTTTGAACGAAACTTTGAATGTAGATCAATCAGGTGCTGAAGTGGTGCCTTTTGTTATTTAGAGAATTTTGTGATTTTTATTTTTTGGTTTCCATGGAAACAGTTTGGACTCTGTCTCAAAAAGGGGTGCATTTGGTTTCTGAAGCAAAACTTGAAAACCCTTCAATATTTTTCAATAAAACTTTGCAGGAAGATCAAACGGGTGCTCTAGTGGTTACTTTTGCCGCTTCAGGAATTTTGTGATTTTCATTTTCTTTGTAGACAGTCTCAAACCTTATCAAAACTTTGCAGGGGAATGGGGGAAAGGGATATGTCATTTTCTTATAATGGACTCAGTGCGTCCGTCCGTACAAATTTGTCTTTTCCGGAGCAGAACATAAAAAAACATTTATTATTTCTTCACCAAACTTGGCACATACGTAGGTCTGATGTCTTTTGTTAGTAATGAATTTATGAATAAAATATTTTTTGCATTTCCATGGCAACAAGTTTGGTTTCAACTGAAATTAAAGAAAATTGCTAAAAACATGCCAAAACATTTGACATAGTCATAATTTGTTATTTATAAATAGTATTTGACCATTGTGGAGGATATTGATGAATTTGTCTTCTTGTTAAATTTGACACCGGTGTTCATATCTGTCATGTTTATTTCAGAGGCCGCCATCACAGAGTTTGAATTTTAGTCAAGCAGATGACACGCAGTCGTCAAGGTCTGGTGATACACCAATCCCATCTAGTCAGCCAAATACAAACTCCTCGCACAACGCAGAAAACAACAGCGAGTCAGGTGAGCTTATTTTTCATACATTTCACCAAAATTTACACATGTACATTTTACCGAAATCCACTGTTTGGATTATAGTAAAACTAAACTCTGTGATACCTTGTGCTGTTAAAAACCTATTCCTGGTCAATTGTTTAAAAGAGCTCCATTGGAACTCTTTTTAAAAAATGACCAAGTATAGGTTTTCAACACAGGTTTGACAAATTAAATTAAAAAATGAATATTTGTATGTTTTACTGAAATAACATTTGTACAGTTCAGTGAAATTAACATTTGTATATTTCAGTGAAAATTGCACTTGAATATTTCACTGAAAATGATACTTGAATATTTCACTGAAAATGATACTTGAACATTTGGCAATTGTTAAACATGCATATTTTACACTGTTATCCTACACACCCACAAAATGTCTTCTTCTTTTTAAACATCTTAATTTTTTTAGGGATTCTGAAATGAAAACTTCCATGAAATCGAAATCTGTTTCATTTCAACTTCTAATGTTAATGAATCTTGTAACCATAAAACAAAATGCATGACTTGATGATAAAATTATTATAGTCGCCACTCTAATTGCAAATCAAAATCAAATAAAAAGTTGGATATTATCACAAGTTTGGGTCCATTTGAAAATTTCATATTTTGAAGCTAAAAGGAGTTATAAGTTGTCTCCTGAGCAAGTGAAGTCTTCAAGAAGTTGGCTGAAGATTAAGCGGTTCAGCCCTTCCATTCAGATTCTCTGCTCTATGTTTCTCTGAAACATTACATCTGGCCTCCTTGCTAGTTAACCTTTTCACCTCCATTTCCCTCTTCGGTGGCCATGAAATCAAATTTCAAAGAATAATGTCTTGGAAAGCGGGGTTAAAAATTTAGAAGCTCTTATTTGAAGTTTATAGACGGATAGTTAGATGATAGTTTATGAAACTGCTCTGGCAGTTGGTGTCTGAGGCGTCAACACTTGGATGGGATCAGGCAGTTAAAATTCTCTGATGTCTAATGATACAATTTCGTAAAATTCACTTTTTCGAGGAGCCGGGACATAATGAAGTTTTTATCAAAAAAGTAGGATAATGGATTGTCGGGATGTCAGTCGTCATATTTTGACAGGTTTAAAGTTACAGAATTGATCAGGTTTTTAGCAGGGAGAAGTGATGTTTTTTCCTGATAATGAGAAAGAAAACATGGCAAGAGGATCTAGATCTACTGTGGCAGAAATGTGGCCAAGTTGTCTATTTCTGGTAGAACGATATATAAATAACGAGGGATAAACGGCAGAAAGAAGTACCCAGCCAGGGCTTCAATTAGACTCGCACAGTAACGTCAGTTTTGTTGCCACATATTTACCTCTTTTAAAAAAATGGGAGAGTTTTATTGTTTGGTTTCGAATAAAACGACAGCCCCTAAATGTTAAAATGCCGAAATGGGCGATATTTTCCAATGATGATGTTGTACACTAAATCAGTGTAACTATGTTCCTGTGTTTTCAATCAAGTAGTTTGGACCCTGTGTCTTACTCCCTACCCCTCCCCCATCCAGTCTGCCGCCTCCTCTCCCCTTTTCCATCAAGTCTATAACCCTCCCCCCAATGTTTCCCTTAAACATCAGCAAGTTTGGAGAGAGGTGATTTTCAGGGGAAGTGAACCAGAAAATATAAAGGAAGAGAAGCTAACCCCCCCCTGGTGGCAAATCTTTGCGAACAGGCTCCGTATATTTCAGGAAAGAAATCCAATATTGCGTTTTTCTCCTTGGGTCCGAGGTTCAGTCATGTGCGAGAGTCTTTGACTCCGTTGGCCTTCCTTTTCATGCCTGACTACTGCACTGATGGAAAACTTGTTATCGTTTGCAAGAAGGATTGTTTGGAGAAGGCGGAAGGGGTTGTATAAGCACTAACCGTCTGGTATACAGTGAAACAAATTCAACATCCAGTAGTGAAAAAGCTGCAAAAATAAAATATTTACTGTGAATAGGGCATGATCTACTTGGCTCGTTGCAAACTACCAAGACATATGTCATCTAATTATGAGAAAAACTGGTTTGGAACTCACTTTTCAAAGCTAACTATATCCCATCCTTGATGTTATATTTGATTAGCGGTTTTACCATTAGCAAGTTGTTGATATTCTGTCATGTATAACAAATAAGGAAAAAAACAGCTTCTTATTAAATACAATTTTGGAACTTAAACAAATTAATTTAAATTTTTTAAAATTTAAATTGTATTTTTTATTTGTTTTATTTTTTCATGGCTTATTTATTTCATCGCAAGTTGAATAGGTTTATACATTTTTTTATGACCAGTTATCATTGTAGCTAATATTTTAATCCTATAGCACTAACAACATCATGTGTTCATTTTAAAAGTTCAAACTAATAGGCTGTTAAAAACTTTCCTGTGATTATTTGTTTAAAAGAGCTCCTGAAAAGAGCTCTTTTAAACAAAATACCACAGAATAAGTTTTCAACAAATCAAAGTGGTCAGTTTTAACTTTATCAATTCCACATTAATAGTGAATAAAGAGGGAAAAAATACAATTGTAAAGCAGTCATAATCAAGTCTTAGATTTTTAATCTTAAAATAATTTCAGCATTCTAAGGATTAGTTTTAAAAAAATGTTTCTTTTATTCATATAACATATTTTCACCTTCTACCTTTTGCCTATTTGTAGCCAATGAAAAGAAAAAATGATTATAACTTTTCTGTCATTCAAAAGCTAAATTTCAAATGTGAAGCTATTGACAAGACATATGAAATACTCATCGGAGTCTAATTTCAGTTAATATCACGTCAGATTCTTAACAAGTCTAGTATCTTTTTTGTCAGCATTGAATATGTTGAAAGTGATATCTTGTACAACAGAAAAATGACTCTTCTTTTTCAATCGCTCGTTTTTGATTTCAAGACTTAAAGAGTACAAGAAAATTAATTTGAACCATATTGAGTTTTAATGACTTCTGTGACAAAACACTTGTATATCTCTTAGACCAGACAAATTATTTTCAGATGATATTTTATTAGCATAACATGACAAGCCAATGTGTATTTCCTCTTTTAAAAAAACAGTTGACATTTTTATGCTGTTGTTCAGGTTTTGCTAGTTATGAGAGTTATATTTTTCATGGTATTCATTTAAAAGCCGTTAGATTATAGGGTAAAGTCAGCAACACTTGATTTTAAATCAATAACTTTTGCAGTTGATTGCTACAAAAGTTTATGAGAAAGATATTCTTGCAGACAAGTTTAATTCCAGACTATATAATGAGCCACTATTCCTGTTTTATCAGTTTCGATATGAACTAGCCCATTCTTAATTGCCCACGGTTACTTCCGAATCAGCAAGCATGTCAAATTGCTGATCCAAATTTAATAATTCTTAACCATTCTGTACATATTTCTGATTTAGGACGAGTTAATAACAAATAGTTTCAAAATTTGGTGCATAAAGAAAGTTCATCATAATTTCAGATGAAATAAATGTATGCTCACTTCCCAGCCATCTTGTCACCAACAAGAAATTTCATTCAGTTTACGGTCGGATTTTATGCTTTCTTGGGAGTCGCCACCACAATTGCAACTGTCAGTAGAATAACAAATTAGACAGATTTAATAAAGTCTCTTCTCATAAAGTGAGAGAGGGACAGGGAGTTTGTATGTCGCCTGAAATGGACGAGTTCAAAAGGGTGTCAGTTGCATGGTATCGATTCCTGGTTTCATATGATCTTTTTACTGTCACTTTATGACATTGGGACATTAAATGTCCTCACAGTTAGTTGGTTATTTCGCTCTTCACCTGTCTGTGACATAAGACATCAAGTCAATTACAACAATGCAAGGTAACTCGTACACTTAGGCCGTTTACTTGTTTATTAACCCCTCAGTGCTACCATCATCATTAATCAATTTCACTGTCAACTGTCTCACATATAAGGACTGTTAATCCTTAAAGTGCTAGGTACAACATTTGCTTATTTTAGTTTTCAAATTACAACTGAAACAGGCTGTTGAAAACTTATCCTTTGATAATTTGTTTAAAAGAGCTCCTATAGGAGCTCTTTTAAACAAATCATCACAGGATAGGTTTTCAACATCAGAAGGTGGACACAGTTTTAAGACTGGCTGAAATCAACTCCGCTTTTTAAGGCACAAAAAGAGTTCAAATATTTTATGTGTATTAGTATTTTACGGGTTAATAGATTAAACAAGCATATTCAGTGCATCAGATAAATATTTACATATTTCTTTTATTACTTTTCATTTGCCACAAAAAAAAGGTTAAAATAATTTATTTGTATGAGTATTTTATTTTCATGTTAACGGAAACTTGGGATATGTTCTCTCCTTGTAACAAGCTGGAGTATATGGGAATTGTTTTTATTTCTCGTCACGTGTTTGCATTCTTAACAACTCGACCATTAACCTTTCCCTTCTTGATGCCTTTCCAATTGCCACAAATCGAAAACGTGTGGGAATGAAACCCAAGCCTCTTTCCCCCTCAGAAATCCCTGGCATCACCTGGCAGAGAAGAGTATCACATCATCTCGTTCCACAAACTGTATTTCCTGCCATTTCAAAACATTCCTAGTTTTATGGAACTGATGCAGATCATCGACACGATATCTCAATAATACTGGTCAAAAATTTCTGAAAACACTTAAAACTCTTAAAACAATTTTCCTGGGGGTCAGATTTGCTACTCTCATCCCCCAGCCACTTGGTAAGATACACTCAGGGCAGGGAAATGCTAACCAGCTGTGTGGAGACCAATTCTGCAGGCTAAACAGCCTCCAAAACAAACCCAGGAGAATAATAGTTTTGTATAGAGATTGATAACAGTTTGGAAGACGAGGGGAATTCAGTGATCCCAGCAACAAGAAACAAGCCTTCAACCCGCAAGTTTGTATGGATATAGTGCAATGCATGACTCTAGTAGATTTCCTCAGCAGAGGACTGAAAGGAACGAGCGATTGGCAAGATATTAATTCCTACATAGGGCACCTTAGGTCAGATTCTGAGATCACCCTATAGCAGAGAGGTAGCGGTTATCGATTGTTGGGTATAGAGCTTTAGAATGTCCCGTTGAGACTGGTCCTGTGTTATCATGGGGTGTTTTATAGTGTTATCAAGGTAGGTCGGCTTCGGACCAGGGTGGCTGCCTTGTTACTGGTCTCCACCGTTGTCAGAGTTTGCAAAACCGTGGGTATTGTCAAGTGCAGGCATACGATACTAAGCTATTGAGAGTCATAGTGCGCTGGCATTTGATTTCATTTCACGGCTCTTATAATACAGCATTCATCGAGTTTAGCAGCTGCGAAGCTGTACACTGAAAAAAGACTGCCTACCATTGAGCCTCCACAGAAATCGTAACAAAACGTTTAGTCAAGTCGCTCAATAGGGCCAGGGAGTTTAGCTAAAGAAACCACGTGGAATGAGAAGTGGTAACATTACCGAAAGGAATTAATGTGGGGAGGTTGGGCTATCATTTGTAGTGGACAATAAGTCTAATGGTCCTCAACCGGTCAATGGGGCCTAAGACCATGCAATTAGATGCCCAGTGGGACAGGTAAAAGATGAAATTATTACAAGAGATAAATGTCCTATAAAAATCAAATAGACTGTTCCGCATAGTTAACATTGGAACAGTGTACACAATTTCATAATAAAGGTTTTCTCCCATATTTTTCATCCGTTCACGTTCAGCCCTATCCGTACCCTCCCGGAGTATTTTGGTAAAATGAATGAAAAGGCCCCCCTCAGCTCCCCAAATTCTATCACCGAGGCTAATGTGAAAATAATGGCATAATTCTTTACCCTCTGCCCCGAAAGTCATACATTTGAAAATAGAAAATCACGTTTAGAAGAGTTAAAAAAAGAAGTCAAGGCACCGTGTTTACAAACATATTCTTATGGCTATTCATAGACACATTGGCTAACTGAAACTCGGACAATTAGTGTTTTCACCTTGGTAGGCACTGTTAGACCCAGGTGGTTGGGGAGTGTAGGCTCAAAGCAAAGCAGTGATCACAACATGACTTTGATCTGGATTCCACACAACACATGGCCGTCCCCCAACCCAACATCCCCTCAAATATTCTTAATATTCTGTTCGATGCCCTACTCTTGGGGGAAACTGGAGCATGGGAGGAATTATTTCAAATCCACAGATGTGGGTAGCTCAAATTTCAGCCAGTCTACAGAAGTTAAAAACAATTTCCACCGTATCCAGAGGAATCGGTAATTAAATCGTGCATTCATTTATATACACCAGTCGTGGGGCAACTCCAAGGTCCCTGGGGTCGCAGACTAAAGTGATATTCCATCAAACCATTCTCCCTGTCTCTCGACCCACACCTGGGCTCGCTTGTCGTAATGCTAATGAACATTGATTGGATATTATATGATGAGGATAATGGACTGTTTATCCAGGTAGATTTCATTACAGGTAATGTTGTGGTTGTCGATTTCTTCGTTGGGGAGACTGGGGGAAGAAGGAAGGCTGGGGGGAGAAAATGGCTGCAAAGCAATAAGGAGAAAATTATGCTGGAAGATTGTTTAATTGAAAACTAAAATCCTGAAATTAGTTGCACAAATTAAATGAAATTAATGAAAGTATCAATTTTGTTTTTTTAAGAAATTGATTATGTAAATACTTTTTCAATTAATTACTTCTTTTTAATTATTTACTTCTAAAAGAACATAACAAAATAAAAAATAACAAAAATAAAGAAGCGGATGTGAGTTTAGGTTTACTGTTTACTGTTATTGTAAGAAGTTAAGTTTATAAACACTTCAAACTGATATGCTTTTCTTATTAGGTGAAATAAACATGGTTTCTCACTGTCATCACAATTAATTAAGATTATTTATGATAGTTGTGGCTGAATGGGTACACATTCCCAAACTGTTAGCTTAAGGCCAGCACTGGGCACAGCCATACTAGACATTAGTTGGCCGTGGGGCAAAATTAGCGGAAGTGGCCAGCAATTGAGGAAGTGAATAAAGGAAATATACATGCAAGAGGGTCAAGCATTAGGCCAGGAGCCACTGACCAGTTGGACCATGTCAGATTGCTTGTGGAGGAGTGTAAGGGGAGAGAAGGGGGAGAGTGTATCAGTTTCAAATTAATGACATTGTTTTGAGTTAAAGCATTCTTTAAGAAGGCTTGGGCCAGCTGTGGTCGTCAGGGTTGGTCAGTTTTGAAGGGTCATTCAGCTGACCAGTGCCAGGAATCTCCAAGAGATAAATTTCAAGAGAGGAAGGGGGAACTATTTTAATTGGCTTGGCAGGGTTGGGACTGGAATTCCCAGGTTCACTAATGAGGCAATATGAAGAATTTATTTTCCAGGGATGATATTTAATGTCACTTTGAATCGTGGGTAATAATCATGCTTGACTTTCCAATAACATGCCTCTGGCAAATAAATTATAAATCCATGAAGAAACTTATTTTAAGGAGAGATAATAAAATTTAAAAAACTATGTAAAACATTTTAATTTTATTTTAATATGGTGGGGTTTTTTAAAATTAAAAATCGCAACAAATTATTTACTTGTAAGCGTTTAACTCTTAGAATACTAACACAATACTTGTGTCAAAATTTATTCTGTGATAATTTGTTTAAAAGAGCTCCTTAAGGAGCTCTTTTAAACAAATTATCACAGGATAATTTTGAACTTTAGGTTGTCACAGATTAAAGTTTATTACCCTACATTCAGCACTTTCTGGGTTAAAATGGTTATGTCCAGGCCT
>JAULCD010595777.1:0-13260 GCA_032361085.1 Calliostoma canaliculatum
CTCGCCGTTAATGGCTGCAATTTTGCCCAAACGGCGTAAAACAATAACTCACTCACTCACTCACTCTGATGTCATTGTCGTGACGTCACCCCCGTGGATGGTTCTCAGAGTGGTGGGGGTGGTGCTACCTATGGTGGGTACAGTACGGTGTGCACGTATTCTTAGAGTCAGGGACCGCGTCGTCAACTTCGCTCCTTGGAAAGACGAAGGCAAGAAACAGCTACTATCGTGTGTGAGCGGGGTAGGGCTAGAAGGGAAGGAAGCGAGAGACCTTCCCCTCATGCCAGTCGTGTTACAGTTTCCTCCAGACTCTCTACCATTGGATACTTTACCAGTAGGGGGTAGACTGCGACGGCTACTATCGTGTGTGAGCGGGGTAGGGCTAGAAGGGAAGAAAGTGAGAGACCTTCCCCCTTAATGCCAGTCGTGTTACAGTTTCCTCCAGACTCTCTACCATTGAATACTTTACGGTAGGAGGGGGACTGCGACTGTTTGCTCTTTGTTGAGGACTACTCAAGACGCGTTTGTGAGAAAAATAATAACCAAGGGTTCCGCACCACCACTAATGTATGTGCCGCTGCTAATGTTGTCACCGCTGCGCCACACTCCACCAAAGGGTCGGCTGACGGACGCCATCGATGCATTGGTGGAGAAGGCAGCAGTGATATGCTTAGGCAGGACGGTGTCCATCCCCAGGCATTTCATCTTCAACTTAAGAATTCAACGCCATGTATCTCCAACCCCTCACCAATTCACCATGGTATCTTCAGCACTCTGCGGCAGATGGTTCTTCAAAACGACTTTCTCGTGTACATCGACCTACAAGACGCCCATCTCCATGTACCAATGGATTACGAGTTCCAGAAGTACCTCGATTCGTCTACAACGGTATGCTTATACCAGTGGAAGGCCCTCTCGTTTGGTATTTCTACGGCCCCGTTCCTTTTCACTCGAATAATGAAGGCGGTCGTAGAATATCTCCATCGGAAAGCGATCAGGGTCGCCTTCTATCTAGACGACAGGCTTCTGGGGAATCAGTCGGCTGATACTCTTCTGGGGGAAGTGGCAACAACTCTGAGAATACTAGGTACCTCTTGTGGATTGTCAACCTCTAGAAGTCGGACTTGATACCGACTTGGGATCTGCAGTACATGGGCATTCAGGTTTATAACAGCTGTCAATCTGATCGGGGTCCCCGAGGACCGCTGGGTCAAGATTGTCAACAGCGTTCCTAGACTTTTACAGGCCCCTGTGTTAGTACACTCATGGCAGGAAGTACTCGGTCTGTTGACATCGGCTCAGGACCTAACGCGTCGAGGTCGCTTACAGCTCCGTCCATTGCATAGATTGTTGTACCCTCACTCAGCGCAACCCAATCGTCTGGTGTTACTTCCGGCAACGTTGCATCATTTTCTGGAGTGGTGGCTCCAGCCTTCGAACGTTTGCGAAGGAATCTGTATGAGTGCGCCAATGTTCACGCGGCACCTGTAGCAAAGGGGCCTACACATCAACTGTCCCGAGGCAATGTTTAGGGCGATCGCGTTTTGGGAGTGGGCGCTCCGAGGGGAACGGCTGATGATACAGTCGTACAAGGTCTCGGTTGTCCACTGCATCAACAAACTGGAAACGACATGGTCGGCGGCTCTCCTGGACCGGACGTTTAGGCTCTTCACTCTGGTCGACTCTATCGACCTGAGTGTGAGGGCCCGGCACATCCCAGGGGCCCAAAACGTTGTTGCCGATGCGTTGTCGAGACCGTCCTGGCCGTCTCCTACGGAGTGGATGCTTCATCCGTCGTCGTTTCAACTACTAACAGCTTGCTTCTGGAAACCTCAATTGGATCTTTTCGCGACCCAGTACAACAACCATCTCCCGTGATTTGTGTCGCTGATCCTGGACCCGCAGGCTTGGGATCACGACGCACTCGCGATATCGTCGGAGGGAATAGATGCTTACGCAGTTCCGCCAACGGTGCTGTTACCTTTGATACTGGAGAAAGTTTGTCAAACGGAAAACAAATGTCTGATTTTGGTCGGGCCCTATTGGCCGGCCAAAACGTGGTTTCCAGAACTTCTTCAGGTCCTGATGAACCGCCGTTTTCGCTGCCGGTGCGAGACGACCATCTCCTTCATCCTCACAACGATGACGTACATCTGGGTGTAAAGAACTTCCAGCTTCACCCTCGGGTTTGCCCAAGACCTCACTTGTAAGAAAGGTTACTCGGCTAAAGCTGCAGACTTGGTCGCGTCAGCTCATAGAGTTTTGACTCGAAAGCTGTACGATGACAAGTGGACCAGTTTTGCCACTTTCGCTAGAGCAAGAGGCTTCAACCCGGCGGTAGTGCAGCCACCTTAAGTGGCGGAATTCTTAATGCACCTCAGATCGTCTCGGCGTTTGAAGGGGTCTACAATCTCGACGTACTTAGCAGCGATCTGCCTGGTAGTGTCTACGTCTAGCGGAGGCAAGCTTACGAAAGTACTGGAGTTGCTTAAGATTCTGCACGCCTTCACAGTGGAGGATCAGTTGCGTCAGTTCCGCCAACTGGCCTAGGATTTATCAGTCGTTCTCAAACATCTCTTTAGTGTCACTTAGGAGCCATTAGAGGATGTAGCGTTCGATCTGCTAACCCAAAAAACAGTTTTCCTTCTCTCGTTTGCTACCGCGGCACGAGTGTCCGAAATCCAAGCCATCGATGTGGGAAGAATTACGTTTAATCAGTGTGATCACAGCAAGGTTTATCTTAGTCTGCGATGGAATTTTTTGGCAAAATCAGCTTTTGGGCCAAGATGCCAGAACGTTTAATTTATCATCCAAAACTGGCTTCCACAGGAGATATCGCTTGTGTGAGATCAAACAATATATTCTAGGAGATATCGTCACAAATGATGTCATTTTATTGTAGTGATATCTCCGGCATGACATCATACCCACTGTCCCACCTTGTGACGTCACAATGAGTACGCAGCATACATTGCTCTGGCTCACGGCAGCACAGAAAAAATGTCATTAAACATTAACAAAATGATTTATTAATGTCATCAGATTGATTTTAAAATGATAAATAGAATTTCACTCTTGTGTCTCCTGATATCAAATATATCAACACTCGTTGATAAAAGTTTAAAACTCCTCGGCAAGCCTCAGAGTTTTAAACGTTTATCAACTCGTGTTGATATATTTGATATTCTCCATGTCTTCCATAAAGAATTTTTGTCCTTAACACATCCACCAACTTCTAAAATGCCAATCAAACAGCGGACACTGAGATTCTGCAAAAGTGGGGTTTTGTTCGCAAAATTCATGGTAATTTTAAAACCAAAATAATCTGATCTTTGGACGAAATGGAAATAAAGCAAAGCTACAACTCTTCGCAAAGATATACAACTGATCACATCAAACCTCGACTGCTAATTTTGATAAAGAAACCAAGGTGTCCATTTACAACAATCTTCAACTTAGTTTGAGCAACTTTTAATACAAAACACAAATAAACTAAAGATGATTCTAATAGGACTTATATCGTTCATTGTGTACATTTAACATTGTATCTTTAACAATATTTCTCTACAATCACACACCAATTTAAGAAAAAAATGTCAAAATGATTACAACTGAAGTCTATCGCCAACAAATTGTCAAAATCAGAACAACTGAAGACGATCATCATCAACTTTTTCAATTGGCATTTGGAAGTTGGATGATCAATGGCGGGAGAAGTATATGGATGACAACTTCTTTATTGAGTGAGATACGTCTTTTTGGAATAAATTTTTGAAAATTTTGAGCATAAAATTTTTTATGCTTGACAACGTTCAAAAATATCTCGCTTCACCAAGCTCAACATTTGCAAGTTTCATTGTCCAAATTCCGTTCGAAATAGGCTGTTGAAAACCTATTCAGTGATAATTTGTGTAAAAGCAGCCCTTTTGTACAAATTATCACAGGATAGGTTTTTAACAGACAAGGTAGTCACAGTTTAAAATCTTACAAAAATTGATTTGGCACTCAAAGGGTTATTAGAGAAGTTGTCACCAATGAAAACTTCATCCAGCCACCAACCATCAACACATTGCCAAGATCAGGGCCCCATTCCTCAAAGCGATCTTAGGCCAAGTTAATCATAAGTTGTAAAATATAACATTCGCTTACAACTGGTTCCATATCATAATCTGTGCTACGACAGTCGCAAGCCTATGATAAGAAACAACTCCACAGGACATTGTTTAAACAATTACTTACGATCAACTTAGACCAAAATCGCTTTAAGGAACGGGGCCCTGGTTTTAATTAGACTGTGAAATGTTAAATTTAATATAAATGGTTAGTTTCACATTTTATAATTACAGACTGGACCAAAAGGACTTAGCTCAAAGTCAATCGTTGACATAATCACTGACATCAAGGACATTCCAGATGTTTACAGAAATGCCGTGAGAAACAATGGAGGAGGGTATGTATTAAGGAACCAGCCATTTATTACAGGAAGTGGGGTGGGTCAAGTAAAAAATTAAAAATCAAATTTTTGCGAGATAAGAAAAATATAACAGGGTTCTGCTCCACAATGTTCTCCTATTGCTAAAACATCTTAACTTTCATTTTAGCACTCTCATAATGACAAAAGATGAAAGTTAAAATGTCTTAAGCTTTTGAGAATATGTTAGGGTTACATAACTAGAACTGTAAGGGTTAAATAACTGACCAATGCGTTCCTAGAATGTAAGGGGTTAAATGCATGTTTGCTTTTTTCAGATATGTCAATCATAACCTGTACTGGTCGATCCTAATGCCCAATCCAGATGGGAAAGAAAACATTCTTGATTCGTATATTGGTGATGATATAGACAAAGACTTTGGAAACTTTTCAAACTTTAAACAGCATTTTACAAGGGAAGCCGCCAAACTGTTTGGTTCAGGTGAGATTTTATTCCACTATTATCTAAACTCATTGTGTTCTCTGCTTAACAACAGACTGTTTAAGTTGGAACTTAAAAACTTGAATGAGCAAATGTTGTGCTCAGCACTATTAAGGCTTAAACATCACAGAGTACAACCTTCACAAAACAATTCAGTAACTAATTTTTGACAGTGATGATGATGATGATGATTACGTTTATTTAACCCTTACAGTGCTGAATAGGGTTAAGTATACTTTTAAATTGTGACCACCTGGTGCTGTTAGAAACCTGTCCTGTGGTAATTTGTTTAAAAGAGCTCCTGTGGGAGCTCTTTTAAACACATTAACACAGGATATGTTTTTAACAGCTTATTTTAGGCGAAATTTTTAACAAGGAAATAAAAAAATAAATAGGCTTAGCACTTCAAGGGTTAATGTGCCCTTTTTGAGCTGAGCTGTTCTCACACACCCAGATAGAAAGTACTTTTTACTTCATACGAGAAACTTGGAAAATATTGACAATGTTTTAAATTTTACCATGAGTATACTATCATGTTGCAGGTTATGTATGGCTGTCGCGACAACTAGACGATGAGGGTTTAGTTGTGTCTACAACAACCAATCAGGACTGTCCCCTATCCCAAGGCCTGCATCCTATCCTTGTTCTGGATGTATGGGAACACGCATACTATCTCAAGCACCAGAATCGGAGACCAGAACACGTCACTGATTGGTGGAAGCTCGTCAACTGGAAGGCAGTTGCTGAACTTGATAAATGGTGGAAGGAACAACGACATGATGAATTGTGATTTCGACAGATTTAGTTTATATGCAAAGAATGTGATGATTTTGTGAAGATACTAATATCGTTATCTAGCAAGTGCATAATATAATTGAAGTCTTTATAGATATCACTTTCTTTGTACGTATGTTCACCACATTTTGGGGGCATATGCTTGTTCCTTCATCACCTGACAAAGGAGCAAGCATATGCCCTGGAACGTGAACATACATACAAAGAAGTTGGATGTACATTTCGAGGCATATGCTTGCTCCTTCATCACCTGAATTATGCCTTACCACTTCTAAATAGCCCTCAAAGAATTCAAGTGTATAATGTCACTGTTAGTAACTACATTGTTACATTCTCTGTAACTAAATAGGTTGTATATCCATAGTACCATCTGTGATTTGGTGACAATATGCTTGCCTTAGCAATTTGGAGGCAAGGTTTGGTATTAGAGCTTGACTAAGTAGTCCCAGTGCACATCTCACTTAAACATAAAAATTGATTGCACGATTGATCACAATTAGGTGTTGTTAAGCAACCTGCTCGGCTTGCGTGACTTTTGAGAGTATCTATGGTATTCCCCTGCTCTACACTGAGACACAGGTTGATAAAAAGGTTTGCGGTGCCACAAGGCAAGCGTCATTCAAAGTGTGCCTCTGTTCACACAGCATAAATGGGTATCTGGTATGAAAGACGTGTGTAATGTAAAAGCTAACCTTCTAGTGCCTAAAAGGCAGTTTGGGTTGTATAATGCCCAGGGAGTTGTGACTGATACTAAGTGAACATTAAATCTGATCACCAGGGTAATAATTGTGAAAGCGCTTTGAGCGAATTTGTGTGGATTCAGTGCCCAAATGAGGGTGTGAGTTTGGGTTCAACACTGTTTTCAACGGTATTTTAGTTATCTCGTGGCGGTCAGATTTAGGGCAGGGGAAACACCTAGTGTGGTTCTGTGCAATCTTCGAGTCTTGGCTGGTACTGATGAACCAAGGGTGATGCATGCACCCTATCCTCACAGCTCTTGTAGAAATATTCTCCACTACTGAAATGGATGCAGAGATCCTTGTGTATGTATATTTGTTGGTGCCAGCTCACCAAGATATGTCGCAGTTAACATGAATACCCCAATCAGACACATTATACTTACTCCGAGCCAATAAGTCCTTAAGACACTCCATCGCAGGAGTGCAACTTTTATATCGTCTTTTGACCTATGGGGCTTGGGGTTACATCCCGCACCTACTGTTTTCCTGAGCCAACACTATCCCTACACTACACAGGCCGGTGCTATCTTAACCCTTACATGCAGGATACTTTTGAACATTATCTCAGACTCACGACTGTTTGTGTACAGCTGACCTTGTTAATGAGCCCTAACCCAAACACACCCAGCTGGTCATAGCTAAGTGCGTCCGCTTTGGACTTAAAATAATTTTTGAATTTTTAAAATAAATCGGGACATTGAAAATGATAATAAATATGTCGAGGCGTCCATTTTTGTTTTACGAAATGCAATGACATGACGCATTATTTGTTGTAAATGTTTTATGTGTAGAACAAATAGGAATCTTTTAGACTGCCGTCTACAGAGGAGGTCTTTATCATTCTTTCGATCACCAAACTTTAAAATTGTAAAAGAATTAAATGTAAAGAAATTTGCCAAGGAAGAGAAAAAATTACAATAATATTAAAAAATAATAATATATCTTTGCTAAAGACCATTCAATCATCCTTATTATGTATGTATATCTAAAAAAGAAAACCGAAAACTCTACATTTAGTAAATATGAATTAGGTTGATTATAGAATACGTATATTGATCGAATATGTTTACAAACAAAGATGCAAACATCCAACTTATTTGTGAATAAAGCTTGTGCCCAGCTCTTTTTTTATGATATATTGTTTGTTATAGCTTGTAGAATAATGTTGTTTTCAATGTTTGATTTATTCAAAAAAGCAAAAACGTTGTCTAATTCCAAATAAGCAGAGTGGGTTAGGGTTAATTAATAAGGTCAGCTGTATGAAAATAGCTGTGAAAGTGAGTGTGGGTCAAAAGTATCCTGCAATGCAAGGGTTAAATTGGTTCACTATTCTTTCAGATTATATTAGAGACTTGAAACAATTAAAAAAATGTGGAGTTAAATTGGATGTAGCATGAAGGTGGAAACCCAAAGAGAACTATTATGACTGGCCCCATGTTTAACAAAACTATCATAAGGCCGAGACATCTTTACTTTCATCTCAGTGCTCTCTCAATGAGAGCGCCGACATGAAAGCTAAGACATCTTAGCCTAATGAGAGCTTTGTGGAACAAGGCCTTGCTCTCTACCCAGTTTCTTTTGAGTGTTTGATTCAATGGAAGTGTTCAATGGTCATGAAGAAAATTGACCAAGATCGATCTTGGCGTATGACAGTTTTGTGGAATGGGCCCCTGACCCACTCGCTTTTTTCCAGGTATGAAGCCCAAGATTCTTCCAGTCTAACCTGCTACTATAAGCACTGACACATGTTCGTAATGAGCTACAATGTACTTTGCAAAAAGCTGCCAGTAATAATTCATTGGAACAGACAACATTATCATTAAAGGACTATAGCTGAACAGACACATACTAAATATTGCAAATCAACTAGTTTAATGCATTAATGTTTGAAGTGCTTAGCACAACATGTGTCCTTTTTAAAGTCCAAATTCAAAACGAGGTTGACTGTTAAAAATCTTATCCGTTTCATTTTGATAAAAAAAGAAGCTCCTGCGAGAGTTCTTTCAAAACAATTACCACAGGTTAGGTTTTTAACATTACAAACTTGTCACAGTTTTAAGTCCTATGGATCTCGCTTTAGCACTTAAAGGGTCAAGCACATTTGTAATGAGTTACAGTTTATTTTGCAACCCTGCTGCCATTAATATATTCAACAAAAGTGAAATTATTATTAACATTCTGACTTGGAAGGTTCTATCAAAATATAATATATATAATTATAATATATATATAAATTTGTATCTTGACAAATGCACAAATAAAAATCTCAGTAGTGCAGAAAGAAAACAATAACATTTAAAGAAAAAAGATTAACAACATTGAACAGAAAAAAATGTTAGCATATAAAACGCAAAGTGTTTTTAAAATAGCATCAAGTTTAAAATTAAAGAAATATTCACTCACTTATACACACACATTCACACAAAAAAGAAAAAAAAATAGAAAAAAGATTTTACTCATCAGGGAGATGAAAATAAACTCAACATTTTACAATTCTTAACTTGACATGGTTGGTAAATATAACCATAATCAGTATTTTTAAAATAGCTTTGTGCTTCCTGCCTCATACTAATTTACAGTCCTGTATAATGTCTTACAGAAAAAATAATTCTGAGTTATTTTAATTTGCTGAACGATCTTTAGTTAACACAAGCTAAAGGTGGGTGAAGCCATTATTTTGATTTGAAAATATTATTCAACTTAACAAGTATATTATACTGGCACTAATCAACAGCTTTTCAACAAAGAAAAACACGTATCTTCTAATTTTGCAGCTAAAATGAGTTGAATAAATACGTTTGAAAATTGTTTATCAGATCAAAATTTTAAAATAAAGATACAGATCACCTTTTCTAAATATTACGCAAAACATGTATCTTTAAATTTGGCAGTTAAACATAGGAGAATAAATGAGAATAAATATCTTCAGAAAGTGCTTATCAGATCATATGTTTTGGTTATAAGTGAGAGCACATACTATCCAACCTTCAAACACACTTCTTCAATTCATACATTTCAAATCTGAATTCCGTATCCAAGTTGTTTTGCATAGCATT
The DNA here is from genome assembly GCA_032361085.1 of Calliostoma canaliculatum. NCBI lineage: Eukaryota > Metazoa > Mollusca > Gastropoda > Trochida > Calliostomatidae > Calliostoma > Calliostoma canaliculatum. The sequence continues at coordinate 9,505 of JAULCD010595777.1, forward strand.
GCCTCTTTTGGGAGAAAGCAACTTAAAACAGTATAATTGAGGGAAACATTAGCATTTTGTTCATTAAAGGAACTCTTAAGTTGCTGTGTAATTTCGATCCTTGTTTAATAAAAACAACTATTAATTATTTTGGTTACATGGTACTTCATAGGTGAAGGCCATGTGTCAATTACAGTCAGGAGTGATCTTTCAAACACTTTTGATTCACATTTTTTCTTCAAATAACCTTATTTTTAGCAACAACTTATTTTTCTATCTTTCTTTTATGAAGCCATCTTTCTTTTATGAAGCAGCAACATTGACTAAAAGCTTTGCATATGTGTGATATGACAAAGGAACAAAGGGTATTATAACACCACAAAAATTATTGCTGGATTGTGAAAGAGTTGATGAGTAGACTGTCATATCCATGTTGTGCTACAACAGTATTTTGGTGTTCCATAACACTGTTCAGTTCCATGACAATTGGAGAGCTGTGTCCCTGTCTGGCTGGATCCACAGTTGGGCAGTTGGGTACTGTGAACACAAAATGTTAAATTATGTTAATGTCAACAGAAACATAAATGTTTAGTACATTTACAATTCACTAACACAAGTTTGGTGAAATCCAATGGACATCACAGCTAATAACTAATTGGGAAAGCTTGGGACAGTGGACAATTGTCGGGGAATACTGTCAACCCTCAGAGTGCTAAATGTAGTATTCATCCACTTCAGTGTCTAAATTCAAATTTTGAAAAGCTGTTGAAACCCGCCCTGTGGCAATTTGTTTAAAACAACTCTTTTAAACAAACTAACACAGTATAGGTTTTTAAAGCACAAGGTCTCACTTTTATGTTCTACTAACCCCAATTCAGCACTTTTAAGGGATTCAAGGAACGAGCCCATTTATAACAAAATTTCAAAACGAGGACAGAATAATGCAAATAATGACAGTAGGACTTGCATTTTTAATGATAAATATGATTATGATACAGTTGAACTATTAAAACTTTTAAGTTGTTGAATTGAAGTATTAGTGGCAGATCTATTAGCAAGCACACAGCCAATGTTTCATAAAACAAAAAAAGAGAATAAATAAGATAATAAAAGTAATAGTCATACTTTAAATATGGCTCATATCATATGAGAATGTAGGGTTAAACATTTGACTGGAATGTCTCGATTCGGGTTGACCCCTTGGCGGGAAAGTCCACTGCTTGGCAAAGGGGTGGTGGGGTGAGGTTGATCTTGATCCATTGAACAAGGGGGAATAACTTGGGCTTCTGCATGAAGAACATCTGGGAGGAAGCCAAAGAACATATGCCAAGGGATTTATCATTTATGTGTTCAGCTTTTAGATTAACTTAAAATTAACAATTGTTTTTGTTTTTATACACCTCAAATCACTTACGCACTCAAGAAAAATCAACTCAAATGCAACTGTGATTTTGATATGATTGTAACATTGACAATGTTAAGGGGAGGAAAACAAAATCAGGTGGTAAAACTTTAAAGTTCCTACTACCAGAAAAATGGAATTTACAGAAAATATATTTATTCATGTAAGAAAAAAAGACATAAGCAAAATTGAACAAGTGTAAGATTCTTATATCCTCCACCACTGGTTAGTATTTGGCAATAGATTTTAAGTGTTAGGCTATTAATAAGGCACCACTAAGCCATGAGCTAAGAAAAAGAAGAGTGTGACAGTTGCAAATATAGGCCCAAGTATCCTATTTATACTTCATGGCAGATATTTAGGGATGTGGATATTTTTGTTCATCACTGCAAACAGGGAAACCCTAATAAATAATCATCATATATATATATATATATATCAGTTTGTTTTGAGTAAAAACACAATTTCATAATCACCCTGACTCATACATATTGCTATTATCAGTAGTACTTCTTGGGCGATTGAGTTGTGGTTTAACACTGTTTTAAACAATCTTTCAGTTATCTCGCGGCAGGTGGAAATACCTAATGCGAGTCTCGGATGGTACTGATGAACCAAGGGTGTTCCAAGCATTGCACGCTATCCTGACAACTTTTGTAGAACGGTTCTTCACTACTGAAATAAATGCCTAACTTCCTGAACTTTTGTCTGCTTGAAGAGATTGAAATTTCACTTATTTGTTGGTGTTAGCTCATCGAGATGGCATGTCGCAGCTAACATGAATACCCCACTCAGACATACAGACTCCCAAGTTAAATAATCCTTACGATACCCCATTTGCAAGAGTGCAACTGTTACGTCTTTTGATTGGATGTGGGCAGGGATCAAAGCCCGTATCTACTGGTCTCCAAGCCAATACTCTATCGTTGCCGGTATAGTTTAACAAGCTGAAACTTGTTGGTCATCAAAAATTTAAAATGAAAGACAGCACAACATTTTGATATTTCACTTATTTGTGAATCATAAATATGTTTATAAAGATGAATTAAAGATGGCATTAAAAATGAATTGAAATATTGTTTACTTAAAATCAGGTGCTGATAATATTGAATATACCTCTTAATTCATTTCTGCACAACAAATCAGGATGAGTAAATATGACGGGGGGCAAAACAGAATTAAATCTGGCTTTCTTCTTGCAGATGTACAAAGGGGAGCCGAGCCAAGCACTACCAATCATTGTTAGCCTCAACAATCTTTGAATAAGCAAGCGAGTTGAGGTTTAATGCAACACTGTTGAACAGTATTTCAGTTATCTTGCAGTTGTCATTTACCAAGTACAGTTCCGTAATCATGCGAGTCTCAACTGGTACTGACCAAGGGTGATACTAAAACATTCGTAGAATGGTTAACGACCACTTAAGAGTTGTTTATGTGAATGTCTGCTTGTACAAGATTAGACTGCTTTTAGCCATGTTTTGTGCTAGCTCATAACGATATCATGTCGAAGTTAACATAAATACTCCCCCCGAGACACACTATACTAACCCCAAGCCAGCAAATCTTCATGATAACAAATCCTAAGAGTGCAACTTTTACGACGCCTCTTATCTAACACTGCTTGAGCTCAAACCAGGCACCTACCGGTTTTCGAGCAGACATACTACCACTGAATCAAGGAAGCCCGTTAATAACAATATGTATGGGTTAGGGAAAGAAAAATATGTAATTTTGACAAATTTGGTCATTTAAAAAAAAATGTGTGTAAACAAATGAACAATAACGATTTAATGTCTAGTTATCCCACAAGCGCATTTATTGCAGGAGAAAATTCTACATCACAAATGTCAATGTGGTTATGTAATGTTGCAGCATTCCACCTTCGCTAAATCATAAACTACTCCACATAACCAAACTTACAGGACACTATTTATTTCAAATAAGACAACTTTTACTTTATTTTTATATGAACAGAATAAAGAGAATGTCACCCGAGTACCTCCTGATATCAATATATCAACACGAGTTGACAAAAGTTTAAAACTCAGAGGTTTGCCGAGGAGTTTTAAACTTATCAACGAGTGTTGATATATTTGATATTAGAAGACACAAGGGTGAGATTCTATTTATCATTTAAAATCTGATGGCATTAATCAATCCTTTTGTAAATGTTTAATGACATTTTTTTTCTGTGCTGTTGTGAACTCAAACAATGCTGCAGCATTACTCATTGTGACATCACAATGATGGGACAATGGGTATAATGTCATGCCGGAAATATCGCTACAATGAAATGATATCATTTGTGACGATATCTCCTAGGAGATATTGTTTGATCTCACACAAGCGATATCTCCTGTGGGAGCCAGTTTTGG
>JAULCD010595888.1:0-13259 GCA_032361085.1 Calliostoma canaliculatum
GTGAATACTCTATCACTTTGAATGGTTGAGTCCCGCAAGGGACTCAACCATGCAAAGTGATAGAAAATCCACTTTGTCAACTAGTGTACTCCCGAATATAACATATAAATGGGGTCAGTTAGCTCACATATAATCTTCAAGTCAAACAATAGTGACTTCATCACTGTATTTTCTATCTACATATCATAATAAAAAAACGCTGTGAGACTGTTTTCGCAAAACTACTGCAGAAATCACACGTCACTGGAGTCATGAGTTTGGTTTACAAACAACCAAATTGTTGTAAACTGTCTACTTTCAAAAGCATTGCAAGTCACTAGACTCGTGTGCTCGTTTTACAAATGTCAAAATCGTTGAAAACTGTGCTTTCTGATAAAAAAAAAAACAAAAACACTTTTTAAATGCCCGACATATTGTAAAGATGTATTTTAGAAAGTGTAAAGAGTATAATGTTTTTTTTGTATTTTTTTAAACTGACCGCACAGGAAATAAATATCATAAGTTTTATTTATCAATGTGTTTATTTTAGTGACCAAAACATAATTTTATGACAACACTGATCGTACACTCGACTATAAGTACAAGTAAAACTTGCTCTTTTTTAATTGGTTTACATAATTTTGGGCAAAAACTTCAATGTAGATTATTAAAATATAATACAACTACGTTTTATGGCCAAAAATCATTACCAGTACCGCAATAAAGTAAAGATACAATTACTTTTTAACTCTTAAACTTTTAAACGCAACACTTGTTTATGTTAGTTTCAAAATTTCGAAAAAGCTGTTGAGAAACTATTCTGTAATAATTTGATTCTTTACTTCTTTCAAACAAATTACCACAGGATAGGTTTTCAACAGTACAAGGTGGTCACAGTTTTAAAACTGCCTGAAATCCACTCATCACTTAAAATTTGATAATAAAAAAAAATAAATTAAAAAAATAAATCAACCAACCTACCTACCCTAAATTTTAGAGACATGTAATCAGAACCACAATTTTTATTTATTTTGGCCTAACTACTTGTTTCAGTGCCATTTCTTACCTTGACTTCTCTCGGTGCAGTGATGTTGTGAAGCGACTGTTTCATTCCCATTCCAACCTGCCAGATAATTGTCTCTGCAGGGTGGTTCCTGAACGGCCACTCCACACACAACAACTCGTACCACACTGTCCCAAACGCATAGATGTCCGACCTCCCAGTGAACGGAAGTTCCGTGTTGGGGTGCTGACGAGCATGGAGTGCTCGGATAATTTCCGGGGCAAGGTAGCACAACCATCCAGGGGGAACTCGTAACCAGTCTTCTTTCCTGGAAACACATCACCATTAAAATCAAAACTCATCATGAAATGTTGGAATTTGCACTGGGCCAGAGGCTTCAGTTTATAAATGCGAAAATCATTGTAAACTGTGCACTTTTTGAAGAAACTAATATACATAGTTTATTTATTCAAAAAAAAAACTTGTACAGAGTTTGTAAATGCCAAAATCTTTGTAAACTGTGCACTTTCCAAAGAAAAACTTGATTTTCTTTGGAAAGTGAACAGTTTTCAATGACTTTGGCATTTGCAAACTGCACTTTCTAAAGAAAAAACCTATCTTTTGACATGTGCATAATTATTTTGACACATGCAAACTAAACTTATCTGTGAAAGTTGCTGTTTTAATAACCTAATGTAAATAAAGACTAAATTATGGATAACTTTTTTTTTCTTAAAGTCTCAACATTTCAGCTGAGGTTTTTATACGAATAAAACACAAGAGTGTTTTCAACAAATTTTTAAATCTCAACTTCTTTTTTATGAAAACAACATTTGGAAGGATATGCCTACTCCTACATCAGGTGAGTTTAAAAAGTTAAAGAAGATTTAGAAGAGATGAAGATAGTACAAAATATTTTGGGATGTCAACTTCTTCTGTGTGTGAACACAAAAAAAGTTTAAGTCAGGATTTTTTTATGTCAACTTGTACATATGTTCATAACAGTTTGAGGCAAATGCCTGCTTCTTCATCGGGTAAATGATTCACCTGATGAAGGAGCAAGCATATGCCTCGAAACATTGTGAACACACATACAAAAAAGCTGACACCCAAAAATCCTGAATTATGCCTCATCACTTCTAAAAATTGATAAAAGAAGTTTACATCCCAAAAATTCTCTGTTGTTATCTGCACAGTGCACTCACCTATTTCCTCTACAGATTTTTGTCACATTAAATAACCCAAAGTCAGTGATAACTACTTTACCACTGTCCAAGAAAATATTTTTTGATCTAAGGTCTTTGTGGACGATGCCTTTTGCATGAAGGTACCCCATCCCCTGAAATAAAGAATGCATATATAGCTGGACAAGAAATACGAGTGAGTGAGTTATTATTTAGCGCCACTTGCAGCGCTGTATTACAGACATTGGCGGCAAGACAGGAAATATGAAATAAAATACAAACATATGTGCTTCTACAGTTTTATACAAATCAACAAGGTTGTTTCTTAAAGCAAGATCATTATTTCATCATATGATTAATGTCCAATCAATCTCAACTCCCTTGGGAGTATACAATCTGTGCGGCTTGAAAGGTACAAGAAAGTAAGCAAGAATATTTCATTCCATGGCCCCGTTCCTCAAAGTGATCTTAGGCTAAGTTGATTGTAAGTGCTAAAGTAAACATTGGCTTACGACAGAGATCGCTTTTAAAACGGTGCCGTAAGTCGTAAGCCTATAAAAAACAACTCATTAGGACATTGTTTCAAAACCACCTTGTGCTGTTAAAAACCTGTCCTGTGATAATTGGTTTAAAAGAACACTTGTAGGAGTTCTTTAAAACCAATTACCAAAGGACAGATTTTTAACAGTTTATTTTAGGTAAAATTTGACAATTAAATAGAAAAAAATTGGGCTTAGCACTTTAAGGATTATGGCATTGGGAAAATAACCTCAAAAGTCACGCAATCTGAGTAGACTAAGTATCCCAGCATTGGAATCTTCATTCGATTGTGATCATCGTACTATGCGTTAGACTATGCGACGCCACGTATAAGTAAGATTCTTTATTGGCATTTAGAAGTTGGTCTAGTAAAAACACAAAATATTATGGATTACAACTTCTTTAATTTTGAAGCACGACCTTCCTGGGTTAGTCAATGCCCCTACGTCAGGTGAGTGTCGCCTGATGAAGAGGCAATGACTAGCCCAGAAACGCTGTGCTTCAAATTTTAAAAAGTTGTAATCCATAATATTTTGTGTTATACATCTAAGTTTTCATATACTAAGTGCAAATTTTACCAACAGATGTGCTTACCTGAGCTACTTGTGAAGCTACGATCATGGCCTTGTTGAGTTTAAACACCTCTTTCTTTGTGTGTATAATACTGTACAATGTTTCTCCTTTACAAAAGCTGGGGAATAAATCAAAGGTTCTATGTTAATTTTATACTTTAACTTCCAAGTTGTACAATTCTATTTTTCCCAAAAAACATTTATGAACAATATCATGTCTGTAGAAAGAAGTAAAATGTTAGGTAGCTGAGCTAAATTAAATAAAGAAAGAAAACTTTTTAAAATTAAAGATTTCCTGAAAAACATAACTCTAAGAATTTAATAGGAGTTTGTGCTGTGAAAAACTATCCTGTGATAATTTGTTTGCAAGAGCTCCTGCAGGAGCTCTTACAAACAAATTACCACAGGATAGGTTTCGACAGCCTAATAAGGTTAGAAAACTTTGGCATTAAACTGATGTTACATTTGGCAATCTTAAAGATTTGGTAACTGTTATTTAACAGATTTAATTTCGCATGTTTTAAACCCACCTGGTTATTACCGCTAATCGTGGAGGTTTCATACACGCTCCCATAAATAAAACTAAATTTTCGTGCCTTGTTTTTCGTAATAAAGCAATCTGAAACAGAGAGAAGTTAAATCTTTACAAGTCTTATATTTGGTACAACTTTCAGCACTTTCAATGTTTACCTACCCCCAATCACTCCAACACACTCACTCTCATTCAACACTCACCTCCAATCACCCACCAACATACTCACCCTTGATCAAAACTCACCCTCAATCAACACTCACCCCCAATCACCCCAACAAACTCACGCTCGATCAAAACTCACCCCAGCAAACTCACCCTCAATCAAAACTCACCCCCAATCACCCCAACATACTCACCAATTCCCACACACTCACACTCACACTCACCCACTCCCAATCACCCTTACATACTCCTCATATAGAATGTGATAAACTTTATGGATGATCAACTATTTAATGCACAGTAGCGACATTTCGGTATAGATTCTTATATCGCTTTCAAGCTTGAAATTGTTTTGTCGTTCAAAGGTCTTTTTATCGTATCCCAGATCCACTTGTAATGTGTAGGGAAGCTAGTTTAAACGCTGCTATTAGTGCCATGCTGTCGTTGTCTATGTCCAACACTTTAATGTCGAGTAGATTTCAACCAGTCTGTGACCACCTTGTGCTGTTCAAAACCTATCCAGAAATAATTTGTTTAAAAGATCTCCTGCAGGAGCTCTTTTAAACAAATTATCACCTGATAGGTTTTCAACAGCCTGTATCAGTTGGAGTTTGAAAACTAAAATAAGCAAATGCTGTAAATGCGGTAAATAAGATAAAATATTTTTCCAGCTGCAGTATGTGACGTTTTTTTGTGATTATGATAATAAAAAGGTTAGGGTCGGCACATATGCTGTAGGCAAGGTCGGGTAATCAGAACCACAACACTTTTTTTATTTGGCCTAAATCTCTGAAGTGGACACACGAGACGCTCACCTCTAATTTAAACGCTGCTATGAGTGCGATGCTGTCCACAGAGTCGTTGTCCATGTCCAACACTTTAATGGCCACGTCACCATGCCACTGGCCTCTGCAAAAAAAAAATTAAACTGACATTTTTCCAAACGCATTTCAACTACAATAATTAAATTTTTTAATGGGATATCTTCCAAAACATTTTCACCACGAAAACCTTAAGTATTGCTCAAGCGGTGCTAAACACTAATTCAATCACTCTAAAAGTGTTAACGTCTGGGCGCATTTCCTAAGAGCGATCTTAGGCTAAGTTGATTACAAGTGATTTTTTAAACAATGTCCTGTTTACATGGTTCCCACTTTTTAAAAACATCAAAATTCCCTAATATTTCTCCACTTTTTCCAGTCATCTTAACATATTTCCAGACGTTTTGTTCACGACCTCTAATAGCAGCTAAGGGATTCTAAATTGCATTGTACACACTTTTTAACAGATTTTGAATAGATCTTGACAATAAATTTTAAAAAATCCTGACTTTTCCCTAATTTTACTTTTTATTTCTAAATTCCCTGATAATTCCCTTACTGGAAAAATAATTTCATTTTTCCAGGTTTTCCAGAGCTAGTAGGAACCATGTGTTGAGTCCAAAAGGACATTGTTTCGTAGCGCAGAGATCACTTTAGAATCGGTGCCATTCAGCTCCGGTTCCAAGGCGATCTCTTTGCTATGACAGTCATAAGCAAATGTTATATTTTAGCACTTATGATCAGCTTAGCCTAAGATCACTTCTAGGAACGGGGCCCTGAAAACTAACGGACACTGAAATAAGGTGCTCATGGCTCAAACGTTTCATGTTTCTTAAGTACAAACATGGTCAGAGTTTTAAATCCTAAGACCAAATACATCATTTTAAGGGTTAATTCACTTACTTGAACACTGCACCTAGCCTTCCCCTGCCTATGGGCTCAACAAACTGCAGCTCTTCATAAGGGATATCCCATTCTTTCATTGCTACAGATAACTGGAAAGCAAAAAAATACACAAATAATTTACGTTGAAAACTTACACATTAACGTATATGACATCCAAATAATTTATGTTGAAAACTCAAAAGTTAACACTCTAAAGAAAATGAAAATAACGTACAAATAATGTACGTTGAACGAAATTTAAGTAATTCATGTTGAAAACTTAAAAGTTTACACATTAATGAAATTGGTTTCCAAACAATTTACATTGAAAATTCAAAAGTTCATATATTAACAACATTGACATTTAAAAAATTTCAACCAAAAATCTTCAACCACAAAGAATTTCAGACTTTGTGTCAACATAATTAACAATTGCAACTTAACAACTTACAATTATTTTTATTTCAAGATGCATCACCCAAATAATCCATGAAAGTATATACATTGCAAAGAACAACAAATGAGATATATGACAGGACTATTGTGAATGTCAACTTCTTTTATTATACACAACGTTTCTAGGCTGTTCCTCACCCCTTCGTCAGGTTAATACTGTATAGTATTCACCTGATGAAGGGGCGAGGAACAGCCCAGAAACGTTGTATATAATAAAAGAAGAAGTCGACATCCATAATAGTCCTGTCATATATTTGAACACCAACTTCTAAATGCCTCTCAAGAATAACAAATGAGATAAAAAGAAGAAGAAAGAACTGAACATATGTAGGCAAGTGAACGTACACTATTTTGCCGGTTCCAGCTGTGTCCGAGGGGGTCATCTTGACTGTCCATGGAGTCCACTCTGTCCAGCAGCATTCTGTCTATTGGGTTCCCCCCACTCTGAAAGCAGTAAAACAATCAGAAATAAGGACAAGTACTTTCACTTTGAGTTTAACCCTCACCGTGCGGCATAGTTTTGTCTGTCTATGCGGCTCAAGAAAATATCCGGGCCAGGCTATTAGCCTGACCCGGATATTTCTGTGACCCGCACGGTAAGGGTTAACCCTGTAAGTGCCAAATTCAACTTTTGCTCTTTTTAAAACCCAAATTCTAATCTAAATGTGGTGTTGAAAACCTATCTTGCGATAATTTGTTTTAAAGAACTCCTGCAGGATAAGTTTTCAACAGCACAAGATTCTCAATAATTAAAGTTTAACTAAAACCAATTCACCCCTATAAGAGTTAACTGGTCAAATGCATTTATCATAAAGCATCATAATAATACTGTAAATCATGAAATTAATGCGAGCATGAAATTAATGCAAAAAATGCATCAAACTTGAGCTCGCATTAATTTCATGTCGCTTTTTTGTCCGTCTTTGTAAACCCATAACTTTGCTTTCGAATGGTTGCAATTAATTCATGTCCCATTTTCGTTTACTGTCAGTAACTCGCATACATTTCATGTCCCATTGATTTCATGATTCTATGAAATGTATCCTTATAGCGGTTAAAAACATGTTACAATTTTATGATTAAACAATTATGAAATGCCAATTTAAAATTTTTAAAACCCCTAACTCATAATGTAGTGGTGAATCTCTTTTCTGATGAACAAATCCTGTTCAAAACAATACCACACATTTCATTTTATGTTTAAATATCATGACACAATTTTTTAAATATCAAAGCTTTGCTTCACTCACATCAACAAGGGTTTTATCACTATCGTTGGAAGTATCAGTATTGACAAAGTCACTGAAAGAAAGAAAAAAAACAATGAAGTAAAACAACATTTCATGTGATACAAAATCTTTTACTTATTTTTAGTCGAAGTAATAAGGATTATAATTTAAAATAGTCATTTTACACTTCAGAGACTGTTTATTGCAGTTGAAGCATCAGTAAATACTTTAAGCGTAAGTTAACACTTTGAAGTATCAGTAAATACTTTAAGCGTAAGTTAACACTTTGAAGTATCAGTAAATACTTGAAGCATACATTAATACTTTGAAGTATCAGTAAATACTTGAAGCATACATTAATACTTTGAAGTATCAGTAAATATTTGAAGCATAAGTTAACACTTTGAAGTATCAGTAAATACTTAAAGTAGAAGTAAACACTTTGAAGTATCAGTAAATACTTGAAGCATACATTAATACTTTGAAGTATCAAAATACCCTTTGAATCATCAGGATACACTTTGAAGTATAAATAAACACTTTGAAGTATGAGTGAACACTTACTCGTGATTGAAATCATTGAGCACAAAGTCAATGGGTAGACTTGCTGTCGTACTGTCGTCGTGGACATCTGTAAAATCATATCACAAACTGATCACTAGGATGTGGTGCAGAAATATACTATTATAAATTAACCCTTAGAGATATAAAACGATTTTATAGCACATAAATCTGTGACTGCTTAATTATCACAGATTTTATTTATTAGGCGAGTAAGTTTAGGTTTAAGGCCATTTTCATTCATTTTTTAGTTATCTTGAAACAGCAATGTTTATTACAGGAGGAAAGCCTGCATCACTAATGTGGTTATGTGATACAGCGAAAACCTGCAAGCTTCGGCTGGTACCTGTGAACCAAGTTTAAGATTTAAAGGCTTTGCCAAGGTTAAAATTTAGGTTAAAATTTGGACACTGAAGTGGACAAATTTTGAACTTACCACTTTAAGTGTGAAGCTAAAATTTAACACCTATTGTGTTGTTTTTTAATGAGAACAGACTTAAAAGTGCTGAATGCTAATAGAAGAACTTTAAAAGATGACCACATTTTGTTGTTGAAAACCTATCCCACGATAATTTGTTTAAAAGAGCTCCTTTCAAGAGTTCTTTTAAACAAAATTACCACAGGATAGGTTCCAACAATTTATTTAGGGTACAGATTTTGAACTGAACACTGTAAAGGTGAATTTAACACCTGTTAATGAGAAAACAGACTTACCTGGAAACTGGAACTGTGAGGAAAGATGTGGTGAGGGGGCGGGGGAAGGGGAGGTTACAGTGCCCGAGGAGGGGAAGGCTGGGGAGGAGGGTGTGGAGGAGTTGCATGACGACGGGTTGGAACTTGAATCAGGCATGTGTTCAGGTCCTGCAGCAAAAACACAGACATGTTAGGACACACAGTATTAGTCCAAATAAAAAAAAGTGTTGTGGTTCCGATTACCCAACCTTGCTTACAATACAGGTGCCGACCCTAACTTTTTTATTATCATTATGAAAAAAAACACCCAAACTTTGAGTCAGCAATTGCATCTGAAAACCTGAGCACAACATTTACTCATTTTAGTTTTTAAATTCCAACTGATACAAGCTGTTGAAAACCTATCCTGTGGTAATTTGTTTAAAAGAACTCCTACAGCTCTTTTAAACAAATTATCACGGAATAGGTTTTCAACAGCACAAGGTGGTCATGGTTTTAAGACTGCCTGAAATCCACTCAAGCACTTTAAGGGTTAAAATTTGCTTTCAAGAATATAAAAATTCAATAAAAAAATTTAAAATCCCCGACAGACCCTAAATATTAAAGACATGTAATCGGAACCACAACATTTATTTTGTTTGGCCTTAGCAAGCACCCACATACCTGTCTTTCTAAAGTAACCCCTGACAGCCCTTTGTCCTGATAGTTAGCACCTCGTAGCTTCACAAGGTACGGGTGTCATCTGTGAGATGAAGATCACCCTGTGAGTGAGTGAGCAAGTGAATTAATTTTAATTAATTTAAATTTTAATTAATTAAAATTTTAATTAATGAATGAGTGAGTGGTCTGGGGCTTAACATTTGGGCTTAACCATTTTTCAGTTATCTTTTGGTAGCATGGCTAATTGCAGGAGGAAAGCCTGCATCACTTATGTACCAGTTGTGATGTTCTGAAACCTACAAGCTTCAGCTGGTACCTGCGAACCAAGAGCATTACTGTATTGTGGCTTTGAACGTTGTCCTCACTGCTTGTAGAAATGTTTTCTTTTTGAAAGCATGACACCAAGCCCCTATGTTGGATTCGAACACACAACCACCTGATCTGTAGTCGAGGACACTAACCACTGTGCTATCCCTTAGACAGGGGGGCCATCTGTCACCACTGTACAGGTTTAAAACAGGCTCTGAGCACTTGTGGCTTCATTTGGTTGTTTGAAATTCAACCTGGCGCGAGGTCTTGCAATGATCACAATCAGGTGAAGGAGCTCTTCTAAACAAATTACGACAGGACAAGTTTTCATCAGCTTAAAGGTAGTAATAGTTTTAGATTCTACTTTAATATATTTGCTTAAACATTTAGTACTCTAAGGGTTAAACATGATTATTTTATCTTAACTCGTACATTTTGTCTTTTGTTAATTCTTCATTGTAGATTGCTGTGAAAACATGTTTTGAATCAAAAACTGGCAGTCAATGTTTTTGCACCTGGCATGAGTTCATTACTATGTGACGCGCACCTGACATTTTCACAGGACTGAAGTTCACAAATTTAGTTTTTTTCTTTAATCTTCAACTGTAATTTATGATTTTTAGAGTCTGACCTCATTGACCTTGAACAAACCCTGAAGGTCATGTCCGCTGCTGACCTGAAGACCTTGGGTAAGTCGTTTCACATCAACGCTCCAGGGCAGACCAAGACACAGACGTGCGAGGCTCTGCTGAAAAAAAGTAAACAAAGCACTGTCAGCTCAATGTTTGGAGGCCGCGGCGGGAAGGGATCCGAGGCAGCCATGTTGGCAAGGTCAGAGTTCACATTTGGACATAGTGGCACCATTTTTTTAATTCTATTGTTCATAAATTACCGTGCGGCTCCCGGAAATATCTGGGTCAGGCTAACAGCCTGACCCTGATATTTTCTTGAGCCGCATGGACAAACAGGTGCCGGTGTTGAGTATGGCAATATTTGGGATAGGCAAAAACCTTAAACATTCCAGGACACCCCACACAGGATAACTTTCATGTCACACGGTAAGGGTTAAAATAGACTGTTAAAAACTGTATTGTGGTTAATAATTTTCAACAACATAATACATCAGGATAATCTATGCTATGACATTTTCATTACACTATGATGCATACCCTGGAAAAATTCGCCTGTATTCTGTCATAGCATGGATTACCCAGGATAGGGACATGCTTGATAACGGTGTTAATTCCTTCACCAAAATGTTGCATTAACCCTTATCGTGCGGCTTACGGAAAAATCCGGGTCAGGCCATGATGGCCTGACCCGGATTTTTCCGTGAACCGCATGGACAGACAGACAGGGGTGTTAATTGAGGTACTAATTGGGAGAGAGGAAACTATTAAAAAATTCCGGGACACGCCACTCAGAATAACTTCTCTAAAACTATGCCGCACGTAAGTTCTCTAAAACTATGCCGCACGGTAAGGGTTAACTGCAATCTTAACAAGCCAACACTTCTTACAGTGCTTTCCTTTTGTCCACATTTACAACACGTCCATGTAACCCTCAGAATAAAAGTGGCACTGTACGGCCAATATCAGTGTTGAAAACTTGCCCTGTGACAATTTGTTTACAGGACAGATTTTTAATATAACAAGGTAGTTACAGTTTGAAGTTATAAAATCAATTCATGGGCCTGTTCTACAAAGCTCGTGACGAGAGCGCTAAGATTAAAGTTGAGACATCCTAGCTTTACAAGAGCCTCGTAGAATAGACCACAGCCCTCAAAGGGTTAACATGTAAAGTGTGTATCACAAGCTTGACTCTACTCGTCTGAGAAGCGCTTGACACCAACATCAAGTGAACCATAATTCAGAGTTTAAAAAGAATTGTTTAGACAAAATTCAAAGACTTTTGACAGACTTTTTTCATGATGTATATAAGTTTTCCATGACCATGATTGACTAAAAAAAACCCAACAAATAGCAATTATCGCTTGACAAAGCCGACTTATCTCAGATCAATTAAACAACCAAAGGATATAGTCAACTGATAGAATGTACAAAAAAAAAAAAAATTAAAACTAGTTTAACTGCAAATTTATGTGACACCAACACATGATTTCATTAACTTTATTCTTTTCCATAATCTATATCAAATTTCCAGTCAACATTTTGACAATTCCATCATTTAGAGCATTTTTTATCTCCATTTTCCTGACTTTTCGAAAAAGAAAAAATTCCATTAGGTTTTAATTCTGTGTGAACCCTCCTATTTTAGTACAAAGCTGTTCACCCATCAATTTACAGTTAGTAAACTTGTTGTTTTTTTTTATCTTTTAAGACAAAAAAAGAAGCTTTTGTTTCCGATTTCAAATTGCACCAGTTTCATGTTCGTATTTTGTTTTCAACAGTTTTACTCCAATAAGGGAGACCTAATGTCTTATTATTAGGTAAACAAGGTTTTAAAAAAACATTTCATAACATTTCAGGTTAACCAGAAACAAAATATTTTTAAAAACATGCTCAATCTGAAGTACATGTATTATTAAACTCGCACATTTCAACACATTCAAATACGGTAATGTATTGAAATTTTGTACTCAATAAAATATTCACAACAAGCAAACATTATACTTCTTAAGAGTACAAAACAAAAATAGGAGCTCTTTCAAACAAATCATCACATAAGAAGTTTTTAACAGCCAATTTCGAATGAAATTTTGATATTAAAACAAACAAATATTGAGCTTGGCATTTAAAGGGTTAACAAATAGTTCTTTCGAAGAATTCATCCAAACTTTGACTGCAAAGTTAGGGTTAACTAAGGGTTAAGCATGATAAAGAGATTGATGGAAGAAGACATGTTATTTTCAAACTGATAAGGTTCATTTTTTCATCGACTTCAAAATGCTACTTATCTCTACCCACAAAAAGGGCAAAATTATTTTTCTTTACCGGTAATTTTAATCATACAAAGTTTTCAAACTGTGTTCGAGACAAAATGATGATTAAACGTGTAAAATAAATACATGTAAATACTGATTAGTGTTAATACTTTGATTTTTAAAAAACCCTATTTGCGGTAATTTGCTAAAACGAATAAATTGCCTGAACTCTTTAACGCAAGTTTGGGCAACAAAGCTTTACAATACCGATAGCCTTCAAATGGGTTAATTAACCCTAGCAGTACAAAGTGTAGCATTTGCTTGCTTATTTATCCAAACAAAAACCAAAGCAGGCTGTTGAAAACCTATTCTTTGTTTAAAAGAGCTCCTACAGGACAGGTTTCACCAGCAAACTTTCAAGTCCAACTGAAATCAATTCAGGACTGCAAGGGAAGACAAATCAATCACTCGACACTCGCACATAACAAAAAAAGCCAAAATGACTCCTTTACACAGCACTATATTTTTGTCAGTAATCCAAAGGTTTTTCAATGGATCGTTATTACAGTAAAATTAAAAACCAACAACTCAAAAGTTGCAAATAAATAAATATGCATTAATATTTTTAATGTGTTGAAGTTACTGGGTTACGCCACCATATCAATAACCAATCTGAGTAACAGTCAGAGTTTACCGATTACCCTGAGCACAATTTTTTTCTTTCATTGTCTGCATCTCAACCTAAATATGCTGTTGAAAATATATCCTGTGGTAATTTGTTTAAAA